>JAAAYG020020072.1:0-57448 GCA_009936455.2 Tomocerus minor
GTGAAATTTTAACTTGCAAACATCCGGACGGGCTAACCTTCTCCCGAAAATCCATGGTAACAGGTTTACAAATCTTGGGTATATATTATAATGATTTCGTATAAAGAGTCAAATTGGGTTGAAGTACGAGCTTAGCTCTAAATAACTCTTGTTGTTTATTAAAAACCTTTCGTTTGTGAATTCGTTGATTCAGCTTGCTATGTTATCCATAGAACTATAATATTATAAAGTATACTATAAATAACAAGGAATGTTAGCAAACAATAAAAGGAGGTATGTACTTATGTGTAAGTCATAATTCGGATCTCAAAAATAATTCACTCTCCTACGAGTTCTTTGAATCTATGTATGTGAATTATTATTGGAAGAGGAATTGTTTAGCTATAGCTGGACACGGACAAGGTTATATAGTGAATGGGAATAGGTCAACCGTCTTTTCAATATTTGTATTATCCTAACGGTTGAGGTGGGCGGGTGAGGCTTCTGGCATGGCATCGCATTGCATGACACACATAAATAATCACAAGCTTCAAAAATTATTAGACTCCCTATTATACTGTTATTATGTACTTAGTTAGCCATACACAATTCTTCACCCTGGATTTTTAATACTCATTCTCGGAGCATGCCAATCACTTATTATCAAAACGTAACTTTGTACAACTGTTTATGATTTTTATATTATATCGATGATATCTTGAAGAAAGCATAAAACATCTGCTACCTTCACCTTAAGTCAAAAATAGTTTGGCTTACTTCTGTTGAATGGGTGAATTGATTGTACGTTGAGATGAATGTGGGTCTCTCTCCATCACTTTGCTCGGGCATGCTGTTCTTTATTATCCGTAGACGATTCTCGTATTATTAAAGACAGGTATTTCAAGAGTAAGGTGTATGAGGGCAATTGTCTGATACAATAAATAGTAAGTACATATATTTACTGCTACACGTGTATATAACTGCAGTGAGTGAGCATAGAATTGAAACTCAGTAAATATAATAGATAACAAGGAATAACAACAAAAATGATGAGGCAATCCCCCCGCAACGAGTAAAAGGATAGTATTTGTATCGGACGAGTTTAATTTCCTTCTTGGAAGATATTCTCACCTTGCCGTACATTATACCTTTCCTCCATGCAGGGTTGGTCCAAAAACGCCCTAAAGAATGCGATAAATTCTATATTTGTTGTCATTTTCATTCCTGGAATTCTTTCGAATGCATTCAAAAACTCAAAATCCTCTTCCTTAAACAGAGCTAGAGAAAATTCCACAATTTTTACCGTTAAATTGCATGGTCTTATAGCTCATGGTGATTTAGTATGCACAAATATATAGGGCAACAAATATGAAGATAATAAATAAATGTTTAAGGTTATCTGAAGCAATCGTTAATCCGTAACTGGAGTAGAGATCCAGTTTAATCTAGAGTTGGGCAAGTCAGAATCTGAATGGAAAGAATGTATAAAATTATAATGTCTACTTAATGCACAATAACCCACATTGAATTCACGTTGAATGTGTAACAACCCCAGGGCCTGGATTTCGTTTCAGATTGACGCAAGAGGAAGAACTGCATTCTGTTGATAGAAAAACTGTGATAATGTTGTCAAAATGGTCAGGGAGATAAAAACAGGGAGCTTTATTAAGTCCAGTGGATCATAAACTGCCCGCCTGGCAAGTGGGCTGCTGGACTGCAGATTGTTATTGCAATGCAAGGGCCATAAAAGGAAATAAGATCCTGATGGATATCTCTAATGATTATTCCTTTTAAAAAGACATTAAAATAACACAATCAATCAGAGCCATTATCCATAGACATAGTTTATTGTTATTGTTTTCCTTATAATATAACTGTTCCTTGTCCACATTTCAAGTCTGGACTGTTGAAAACGTAATAATAGTACATTTCATTACTTCTCAGTGGATTTTGAATGTAAGTTTATGACTTTATAATAAGAGTCCCGGTCCAATTGTGTGTGTATAATGTGTAATAGGATATAATAGTGCGACAATGCAAAGGAGAAAATTTTACGACTTGAGATTAAACTCGGTAATTAATTAAATGATCTCTAAATCTTGGCTGATAATATTTGAGTTTAGAATTTCATCTGGTTTGTTGTGTGTTTGAGAGAGAAGGGCAGTTGTCCAGTGTCCAGTCTATTCCTCACTCATGCAACTATTCCTATACTAAATCCGCCAGACAGTCACATCAGAGAGTAATGCAGAGAAAAACAAGAAACAAAGTGAGCTCATGATTTCACAATGAGAATGACAATGAAACTTGAGCCAAAGTTAAAGAGTTGACTAACTGACTGATTTTATTTGATTGTCTACAGCTTGAACATTATTATTACCTACTACTTAACATTATATATTCCTAAGTGCCTATCTCATCTCAAGAATAAAAATATATAAATACTTGGTGCACTAAGTATTATGAACAGAGAGATAAAGAAGACGAGTTTGAAATCTCCTTATGCAAAGCAATTTGAAGATGAGCTTTAGGTTTTAACTGGCAAAGACTAAGTACGCTAACTATGTCATTTCATTATTTCCACAAGATGTTATTGCAGATAGAAAAAGAAAAACATTTAGTATTTTTTCTCATCTGAAATTTGAGCACCCGCACAGTAAATCTTATATAAAAGAAGGCTAAATTTAATGACTCGGCCTATTATACCTTAATTTATGAGAGATTCTGAAACTTTGTAGCATTTAAAAGAATTTCCGTGCTTGTTTTCTTTATCTACGACATTTTTATGGCTACCCTGCCGACTCTGCTCCACTCTTTCCTATCCACACACACTTTCAACCACGCCACTACTCCCTATATACACACACTCACTAAACAAAACCACATTTACTACAAGACTCACGTTAAGTATACATGACTCTATATGCCCATAGCTATAATATAATATAGGCACTCTATTTCTGTAAGGCACATTAACTATCCTCACTAATCTACGAGACAACTATATTATTCTCAAATTCCTACTAATAGAACCTTGCACAATAAACGTGTGTACAAATCATCAGCTTTAAGGTGCTACACATCCCATACAACAACTTTTACTTAATGCCATTCTCTAATCTTACCTACCTACCTCTTTACTTATTGCTTACGAATATTTTTCTGAATTAAAACAATTACCCTGCACTATCAATTACGCTCTGTTACATTATGTAGGATATTTTCCAAAGATCTAAATATACTTATCTATCAGTTTCCTGCATTTTTTTAAATTAATTATTCGCTCTAGCTAAATTACTAATAAATGCCAAGTTAAGGAATGTTAAAGACTTAATATTATTAGCTAGGGACCAAGTTGGTTCATGTTCGCTTACACTTGGTTGATTACCAGAATGCAAATCGAACAAGAATGTCTGTCTTCTAGTCAGTGAGTTTGTTTCTTGTAAGAAGGGAGAGAGATTGAAAAGGCTTAGACACTTACACTGGTTGATAAGGTCAAGAATGCGTGTAAAACTCTCGTTTTCAAACAACGGTATTTGTCCAACTTGTTGACGCACCGTGAGGACATCGTGACAGGTCCATTTTGACATGGCCGTTCTAAGAACAACTGATAGTTGTCAATTATCATTAGCTCTCTGTCATCAATACAGACCGCCCAAAGGCTAGAGCCTCAATTTCTATTTTCTTTCCTCTTCGCTTCATCTTTTGATTACTCCTCGTTGAATAACAATGTAGGACATTATTTACAAACAAAGCAAAACATGAGCATTCAATCAACGTTCTTTGCATTCAACAACAGAATTATTCCGATCTAATGCTACCAACACTAACTATAACAAGAAAGGGAACAAATGAAGATTCCTCGAACGAAATTGCTGCTCCAAGAATTACTTGTTCTAATCTTACTTCGTCTGTACCGTGTAAAATATTTATGGAATTTGAGAATAGTTCTGTTTTTATTTTCAAACTGTTTCAGCTATAATGTAATGACAGACAGAACATCATCTAGCGATCATGAGAATTCCGTTTGCAAAAATCTCTGCTTTACCCTTGTGATCCTGGTACCAAATGAGAGAAAATTTTATATATAACCTCCGAGTATCTTCTACCCTCAAACTAAATAAATACATTTAAAAGAGTCAAAACTAATGTCATAGAAGGTATAGTGAAGAACAATTAGTATGGCCAATTGCCTGATATACAAAAAATATATTCCTCTATAAAAGTTCAGTTTAGTCACTCCCACTTTTAAGGTGCATCATTTGATGAGACATATAATTCCCCTGAATAAGTTAAATGAATATTTTGTGATGTTTTAATTTTTAATTTATGTGATCAAAATATTATGTGTACTCGGTAACAGATGAAGAAGGATGCTACAGCATCTGTCTACTGATTGCCAGATTATTTCTAAAGACATATCACTCACCGTTAATTCTAGAGATGTCTAGTACAGTTATTCATCTTAATTTTTAAGATTAGAAGAAAAGATGCATAGTTTATGTGAGCATGCACACGATGTGTTACAGACTACAGTGCTGTCATCGGCTCAGTAAATGGAACAGATTGAAATGCCATGCTGTTTTGAACGTCTGTCTTTGTATGCTTATTACTTATTTATTGCCATTAGCATTATTATGAGTGTATTATATGGATGGTTGTGTGTTGTAATCTAGGCTCATTTCATTCTTCCTCTCACTAGGAATTCATTTTTGTTTAGTAAAGTATTTTATTGAATAAGAAATGAATGTAACGGGAGCGTCATGCGAGGCACTGTCTCTCTTGTCATGACTATGACTTCCCATCAGAACAAGAGAGAGAGTAGAAAGAACAGTTGGTGGATTGAATTGACATGAAACGAAGAGAAGTGGGATTCTGTGCTCTAAAATTTAAAAATAAAGAGTCGTAATAAATAAAAGCTAATCAGCATGTGCGAGAAAGAACAAAAGAGTATTTGAATTCTGGTAATTGTATCATAGAGAGATCGGGATGAGGTAACTATAACTAGTGATACAGAAGAAAAAGATATTCAGCGATTGATTTAAAAGTAAAGAACGTAGTGAAATCAAGGCTTCTCAATGTTGAGGCTCATCGTTGTTAGCAATCGGATAAAATATAAATCTGAGTTTGATTTGCAGGATGATAAGTTTTGGAGATTCCCTCTGGCTTTGGAAAGTGAAGAGATTTGTTTTTAATGCGGATAAAACAGAAATTGTCAGATAATTTGAATTCGAAGGTTTTCATCCAATGCCAAGAAAAATGGAGTCCGCCCATTTCAAGAGGCCGACTTTGAATTTTGAGGAATCAAGCAGCTCCTACAAATTTATTCTGGCACTTGATGCTAATTTATCCTCACCTTATTTAGAATTACAATTTACTTCATTCTAAATGACAGCTTACACCACACCACTCTTGTAAATCTTGAGAATCTTGACTCGGCTAGTGGAGTATAGGCACACACGGCTAACACACAGTCCGAATGTCATGTCTATGCATTCTGCTCCTTCTATATGCCCTCGTCTACTCTTCGACAAAAGGAGATTCCTTCTTTTCCACATTCTCAGAACACGGAATAGACGGAAAGATAAGCAGACAGTTGTCAGTTCCAACAACAGCTAAACACTGCACGCAACACTAAACCCAACATTCACATGAAATGTAAATAAATACTTTTCTATCATATTTATCACAGAACATCAGCTAAGTTCCCCTGATGGAATTTCAATTTCATGTTCATCTCCACATCAGCATCAATTTAAATTAAACGAAAAATTACTCCCTCTCCTGTACCTACACACACACTCTGTTTATGGCTCTCTTGCAGATCTTTATCCTTAAATCCCTGTGTTCCCAACAAATTAATCCTCAATTTAATTAGACAACAATTAAATCTTTAGACACATGGATTTTTCAAATGGGGACAGCAGCAGAGTATACAAACTCCTATCTTGTATAATATAATAACTAGTCTATAATTTCTACTGCATAACTGTAATTTGTCCTCACCGTTATATGTACCTATGCTAATTGCAAAGGTGGTTCACAATAACCTACTACAAGTACTTTATGGTCATAAATAATTATATTCTTAGGACTAGCAATGAATTCCTTCCTGCTAAAGACATAAAGCAACAAATGTCATATCCCTAATCTGCATCAGAAGTAATTAAAACTTATCAATTACTGTTACGGAATCAGAGTGTCTGCAGCAGAGTACTACACAATCGTTACTTCGTTGTTGCTTGTTATAAAAAATTAATTTACTTGATCACGACGGAACAGTTCCGTGCTCCAATAACAAACAGTGAGGTTTTAATGTTTCTTAGTGAAGTAGTGAATTCTGAATTTTTCTACATTTTGTGTACGCTGAGTCAGTCACTTTTTTCCGTAGATTTCAGTTGTCTAGTAGAGAATTTTTAAAGATTTAGTGCAGATCCTGTAAGAGGCGATACAGAAACAGAGAACCATATTAATTTTGATTGTCATTGGCATTTGTCATCATTGGCATCTCTGTGGACTTCTAGAGAGATTAATATAACGCGCTGAATATTTTAGAGAGATCAAAAAACTAATGAATATTTAGTAAATGCCGAATTATGGCCGTGGTATTGGAATTTAGTATTTGTGACTTGTTAAGTGATGTTGTTAATGAGGTGAATAGAATTGGTCTGAGAGATGAATTACCTATAAAAGGAATCTATGGATGCATGCAGGTAAGTAATGTATCGTGCAAAAGAGGAAAGAAAGGCGGCTGCGGCGAAGATCAAACCAACTCATCGGATTATATTAGGATTGAAGATGCGCCTTAATCAAGTCTATTATCTGCATATCGTATAAGGGATGATTGTCATAATCATGCTCAGGGAAAAAAGAAATCCCTCTTCCAAAGTACCACAAAGTCAAGTTCATCCTTTATTAAGCTAAGGATATTGGTTGTAATGTGCAGTGCATGGAAGTACAGGCAGAGATGAGTCGAAAGTAAATATATAAGAGAGCTTCTCCTGACAATTAGTACATGACTTATATACATTAGGACAAAGTAATGGCTATGACTATGTCAGAACAGACAGTCATGCATAGTCATGTTGATAAAAAAGAGAGTAGGTACCTAGAGGAGGGAGGTATTATATAAGTATGTGGTTATAATGCAAGATGATGTGATGATTATAATGTGTATGAATGATGTTAGCTAACTCATGCCATAAATTTATTATGTTACTTAGAATGCTAACAATGCTTGTTTAGAATTATTGTCCAAGAAGGAAGATGCTAAGAGGCTGCACAATAGCATTCGATAAAACATTTACGAGATAATGCTCCTTTGTAGATGTAAATGGTAGCGCTTAACCTAACGAGTTGGGATAATCAAATGAATTGAATAAATGCAGACATCCAAGACAGCATATCACACACGGCGAAAGAACTCTTTCTCAAATTATCCACTCTCCGACTTGTCTCACCTGCTTGGGAACTCTGATCTCATGTTATTCTTGTAAAGAGAACGACAAAAGGATTAAGAGCTACCTTAACTTCTGAATCTGAAGAATGGAACTCGTAATGATGAGACGGGAAAGAGTCGACTAATGATACTTGGCATTGCATGGCAAACAGAATGTCTCATTTTTACATCTACATACTCTAACACACTATATATCCATTATCCATATATCCAGCTACTCAACCTTTTTCGATGGCTCTATACTTCTGTACATCTATTATTACCTTAATAATCAAAACAGTATTTTATTTTATTTGACTCTCTCAAGGGAGCACGAGAAATAGTTGGGAAAAATCCCTCCCCGAACTTTTTAAAGGAAATTAACATCCCCAAAATAGAACCACGGCTTTTCATTGTTTAGTATTTAGAAAATTGGAGTACTAATTGGATAGCGGGAACCAGCTGACTGATTGTGAGACTACTGTCGCATGCTAACCTAAATTAAAATCGTATACGTCACTGATACTGCAATTAGCGTAATTAGAACCAAACAATTTTAATATTCGATGCTGCTCGTTAAACTGTGCTTGAATAATCTGAAATGATATGAAAATATTAAAAGAAATGAAAATATGAAAGAAAAGAAAGTAGAACTGGAATATTACATTGATATAATAATATATTACAACTTTTTTATGATCAGATTCGTAAAATTCAACTACAAATTAAAACGAAGTAAATAATAGTAGCGTCTTAAATTAACGTTGTGGATATGATCGTTTGTTAAGTAGGTAGAGTATACAAAGATTATAATAATTAATATTATTATAAAGTTTAAATTAATAGTTATACTAAATATGCAAGGATAATAGATACTTCCCCCTCCCGCTTATATATGTTTAGCAATCAAAACTCAGCAGAAGGGGTATGGACTATCAGATCCTATTGTTACATAATAAAGTAGAGTAGATGTGCCGCTGGAAATAGGCTATACATACGAATTTTATATCCATATGTTATCTATCTATTATAGTATTTCCAACGAATATTTATTTTTTTGACGACTGTAGCGTAGTGATGACTAAAAGGATGAGAAAAAGAAGGATTTGGTTTTGAATATGCATAGGTATGAAAGGGAGAAAGATAGCGAGGAGAAAGAGGGCGAGGAGGGATTTTCGGACGAATCGGAGCCGAGGGTTCTCAAATGGTTTTGTCACAATAAATTAGTTAGCCGTATCGAGTTTGTTGGTGTTAAATGATTCGAGACGCAGAGCATGCTCTTCTACCCGCACTCACACTTACATCAGTCGAGACATCACGTTGAGTTCCCTTATGAACTCTTTCTTCGTCCATTTAGCCCGACATCGTCCTTTGCCCCTTCTCTCCCTATCCACAGCCATTACCAGTGCCATTTATCCCTTACTTCCCGTCCTACCATCATCCCCTATATCCCGACGACACTGTGTCATAATCATATACTAGCCGACTCGTACTGATCTTTAAATGTAGTAACAGTGAAGTGCTCCACATTGTTCTATTCATTGAATTGAATTGATGAGGACTCTCTGTCACTTCATTCTACTGTAGGACGCAGTACATGATAATAATATAATATAATGGCAGTAGATTTTTTCCAAATTTGCACCATTTCACGGGCTAGAGACGGTCGGCTCTGTCGGCCCGCCCCACAAACTTCACAATGACCCTACTTACCAACTTATTGAGTCGAGAAGTTGCATTTAAATGGATTGAACATTCACTCCGTTATTTATTAATGCTTGGAGCTCAGTCAACTATTCTATTACTTTTTAAACTCCATACATACAAGCACAGGCCTATAGTATAAATGTAATTCTGTACATTTTACACGCTATTTAATATTACGTACACACATGATAATAATCTAGGTACCTAATTTAATAGATCGGTTTTGCAATCTTGTTAGAAATCCATATTCGTTATCCAGCTTTACTTCAAAAGTGTAGTAATATTATATTACTTATATTACTTATATATTATATTACTTACAGTTTTATATTACTTATAATGTTATATTTATATTACTTATATTATATATACTACCTATAATGTTATATTACTTATAAATATGTTACAAATAAAGCTATTATAATATCGTGAGTTGAGTTTATAAAAGAAGATTAATTTGTTTGGATGTTTTGCCCTAGCTATATGATAACATGAGTAGTACTAAGAAATACTTTTATAATTGCATACAATAGTGAGACATGTGATATAGGTATATATTTGATGTTATATTGAGAATGGACAATTTCTCTTGGTCATTGCTCGGTTTTATTTAGTACTTTTGTAGAAGTACCTTTCGTGTGTGTAATGTAATGGGGAGGAGATGGGTCGTTGTGGATAAACTGCTCTGTGGATTTGAGTTTGGCTTACGACAGAGTTGAATTTGGGTGCAGAGTAGAGTAAAGTGAGTAAGTGCGTAAGTAGGAGTAGGTAGATGACTATAATATTATTTATATAGCTCACTTGGTTTGGCTTTGAGTTGACTTTCCGTCTGCTCTGATGATTCTAAAAGGAGTATAATAATGATTTCATTCCGAGCCATTACAAGTTATGAGCGTACGATCCGAAATCTTTTGTATTATTTTATTGTATGAGTTGAGGAGGACGATGGGACGTTTGCAGTGGACACAGAGAAAGAAAATGGAGATATAAAGAGCGACAACTGTCCAGCCCATTCCCTGACACTTCTGGCCGAGTCTAGCGGGCTGAAAAGCTTTATTGACTTCTCTTGTCACCCAAAGCACGTCAATAGAGGACTTTATTCTTAAGTTAACTAGCATTAAACCAGAAACGAGGAAAGCAAAACAACCGAGTCTCGCTCTGCTGTTCTTATTATGTTTTCTCAATGGTGTCTCCCTATCTGTGACCTTATCCCATTATATTTTATGTCTCACCTATTCACTCTTTCTGTTCAGCATAACGATCTCTGTTTGTGCCTGCTCTCTACGATACGACATTCAGCTCCTGAGGGATCTCTCTCTCTCTCTGTACACAACAAAGCAGGAGATTTTCATGGAACTCGGAGCTATTACATTCTGTCCATTCAGCTCCATTGTCATTGACTAACTAACTCTAACTATATATCATTATGAAGCATTTGCAGCTGAATTGAAAGTCAATGGACCGTGCCATTTTAATAGACTTCTCTTAATATGACTCCAAATGACCGTTCAATATCAATTCAGTGCCACAGGCAGTCCTTGCAATACTACCTTACTTTTATACTATAGCTAAAGTCACACACTCACATGTGACACACATATTTAACTGTGTTAATATTATAGCAATAAAATATTACACTCTCACCAATTATTCTATTCTTGATAACAAACCCAATCTATTCTTGTTTTCCGCTATGTTATGATAACCGTGCAGTTAGTCCACACAAATAACTTCTATGACGAATCCTTTTTCTAACATTATTATCCGAGAGGAGGACATTCATTGTATCCTTTGTACACACACATAGTACTTTGTTATTTCTACACTGGAAATCAATTTTCACAAGGTTCTTTTCTATTGTCGGCTCTTAGGGAACTATAAAACAAATATTAGTCGCAATATGCATGCTCCTCATTCTGGCGTGCTTACCAACTCATTTGCATCTGCTCCTTTACAATCCAAACAATAGCTAAAGCTAAACAAATGCACCAATTATTTATTCAAAACGTAAATTGAACAATGGGGATTACCGTAAAATTGTTCATGCACTTCGCATTGAAAATTTGTTAGTTTGAATTGCAAGTTTTCCTCAAACAGCTATTATTTCTACAAAAGGCAATTTAGTTCACATCCTCGTTAAAAATAGATCTAAGTTATCAATTAAAATTAACAGAAAGTAATGTCGTGAATTTGTGGTGGTTTTAAGAGATTTCTTTAAAAATCTGGTGTCATCACATGCTACGACCATATTTTTTGTACTTTTATCATCTTGATATTTGTACTTAGTTTGAATGAGTTGTAAGTTTGAATTGACTAGACACATCATCATGAAATGAAAGGTCTAATGTAAAATTCGCAGAGAAAATGTGGAAATTTCTAGGGAACGAAGCATAAAAGATTTCCAGCTCGTAGACATGATCATCTTTAAATCTTTTCGGCTATAGTGTATAGATTTGAAGTTTGTTGAGAGTTGGATGAATGCATATGGCACTCGTTTACAAAAGCATTAGAGAGGGAATATGCGGATGGTTTCCCTCGCCTGCCTGCCTCGCCTAACTTTGGCATGCAGTAATTCAAAGTGTGATGTGAATTGAACTCTGCACACGTAAAATAGTAAATGCAAGGCTATAAAACATGACTCGTTGGATTTCAATACCAAATTTGGTGATGGATTGAACTTTTACATTGTGCTCGGGAGAGAGAAGTCCATTACAATTTCTTTAGCCTCCCATTTCACCAGCCATTATCATTGCGACTTCGTTGCCTTCTACTCAACTCCATTTTATTGCTATTACAGTTAAGTTCGCATGATTCACAACATCTCTGCTACATATGTACTTATTATTGCCACTGCTATTATAGCCATTCCTATGTTATATCCTCCAGCAATAGCAAATAATAATAACAGAAGAGTACTCTACAGAAGAGAATTCCACTACATTAGCTACCATTTTCTTTTATCCACACAAGAGTGTTTACTACCATTACATGATATTCTCCGTATTATTTTTCAGCATCTAAGCTTAGTACGGGCATTTGGGGCTACAATCGACTAAAAAAAGAGAAGGCTCGAAAGATGTGAACTGTCAAAGTAGTTAAATTCATAAAATAAAGAGCAACTGTATTTTGACGTCTGTCTGTGTCTATTCCCGTGTGTTGTATCTCCTGATCAAAAGGGAACATAGGGATTGTCGTGACGAAAAGTCATGTCGTGTCTGTACAGTTATTTTCTTTCGGTACACAACATTTTCATTAACTTTCCCTGCTCTCTAGCTGCTCCTCATATTATGTTTTTTACTATAGGATTTCAATGTAGATACATTTACATGTGTGAGTGTAGAAAGAGAGGGAAGACACGATTCCTGAAATCATAAATACACGAGCACATAATAATAATATCCGTTGTTAGAGAAAAATGTCTACATGGAAAATATACAAGCTAACAAGAACAGGTACATGTAAACTAATAAGAAATGAAAAAGTAAATACAAAAGCACTCGAATATGATTTCCCGACTAAAAAATATTTACATTTCAGATGGCTAGAGGTTAGAATTGAACTACAACTGCCTGTACTGGCCTTATCTATCTCTTGTATTTCACTTAGGTAATAATGTACATGAGGATTTTACATTACACGTTCCATGGCACGTCTGCCTGTCCAACTAAACCAACGAACTGACGGAGAGAGTGTTGTTGTTGTCAGTTTGCATGTAAGAAGAAGAGTCTGTGCATGTTATTATATGATACGGCTTATTATTATTATAGGGCTTTTGTTATTTGATCACATTAATAGGAATAATATATTACTCCTTGTTACAATACAATATGGAATATGACAGATCACATTAAATTATAATAGCGCACTCTGCCACACTATTTTATCCTTTTTAGAGCGTATAGCGAGTTAGTGTTGCCGTAAAATATAGTCAGCCTCCAGCACTAACATCCACTAACAAAGGATTCCCACTAGGATTAGTTAACTATATTATATCCGAGATGACGGGTAATAATATCTTATTTTCTTTCTCTCATATAATAATGATATCTGCTCAGAATTGAGCATTGTGTACTTTGTAAGTGTGTATCTCTCTCTGTGCAGTGCAATGAGCAGGACTCTCCATATCTGTCTCTCTCCACTCCACTCTTCAGTGTGTAATAAGTAAACAGTGATGTGAGTTGTTGTTGAATTAAGTTAACTTGAATTCAGATGGGCATTTCGGTTGAGATTGAATTGAGATGAGAAGATGCGGAGTGGGATACAAGCTCAAAACGAAAAATCTCAGCGTGGGGCTTAACTGGAGAAAATTTTTTCCACACTTACTAAACAAGTACGTGCATCCCATGCGATCTGTCTCTCTCTACTCACACACATACCAAGGAGAGGATCTATCATAACTTAAACAAGGGATATTATGTAGCCTATACACTACACAAACACTACAATGCACTACAACCTTTATATTATATTCTATATTACATTAGAGGAGAATAACACCCGTGAATAAACACGTTAACTGAAATGGGTGTCACGAATCATTTAGTCATCATCCCATAAAGGAAACAAGTCTAGTCTCTACAAGGCTAGGTCGTAGGTCCAATCCAAAATTCACAGCATAAAAACACCATTTTATATTTCACTGTATACCGTATTTCCCTATTTACACCCTGCATTTTCACATTAAATATCCTACGGAGGATTTTTTATTCTTCTGGCAAAGTTTCTAGACGAAAACCCTAAAATCCTAGATACCTACCGAATAAATTCCAATTCAAAACTTACGTTTTATGTAGTAATGGAAAGATACGACAAATTAATTATAGTCCCCATATATTGGTGAGTTACTATTGTTCATGGAACCGAAAAACCATCTGATACTACATTATTAATGTAAACATGTTTTTATAATAATTATCTATTTGAGCTAAGCCTGCTAGTGTAGTTCGTTTCAAACAAACATAAACATTTTACACAGCTTCTCAAAAGTATCAGAGAAAAATAAATCCCATGGGTATATAAATGAAGTAATACGGTACATGTTTAGTGTATGAACCCTTTTCATTCTACTTATGAGCGTCATCTTTCATTTTGATAACGTTCTACTCACATTAGTATTTTATTCACATGCCATTATAGGAATAGCTATTTACTTTAGAGCATTAAAAGGACAGACACACGCATAATGCAAGTGGAGAAATATACACACGCTTCCCGTCCTTATTTATTGTAGTTAGTTGCCTTCTTATGGTTAGCTATTTATATTCCATGTAGCTGCGAAGAGAATTGCAATTTCATCTCCGTAGCATCATCATGGCATAGAGTCCAGCCAGAGCATAGAGTGGAGAGGAGGATGAGAGGGGAGAGGAGCATCAGAGATTTGATAATAGGTGGTGTAATGAAAAGTAATATTATTTGTATTGTGCTCATTACTTATTCATACAGTGACCCGAGCCCATCTTTGCGCCTCACAATTTTCCCATTAGTATTTTGATTTGAGATGAGCCACGGCGGAGAGAAGTTCAATCTGACATGACAGCTCATCCATTATTTTATTGTTATTTCCTCTGCTGCCCCATCCTATCTGTTATCGTCTTCACTCTTTGCTCTCGCACTCATCTTCTCCTTCATTGGTGTGAGCTCTTCCAGTCTCCATCTCATTCCCTGCCTTTAAACCAACATTCTTACATTTTACTGCTGGTAATTTCACACCAATTGTGTAAATATGTTTGTGTTCCTCTCCTCAGGTGATTTATTCTCGAACCGAGATCCTTTCGTGCTCCTGTCTAAAAATAGATAAATTACTTTCGATTCCGTAATTACTCCTATATTTTTTTCTTTCATTCTTTACATCCACCTGGCTATATTTCGTATGCACCTACCGAATAGCTCACGTTTGCAGTGCTGGTTTCTTAAAATAAAAACATGAAGTTCCATTCTTTGTAATTTGTAATAATAAAAACAAAAAATCTAAAGTATGTTATTTAGCGTTTGGGATACTGACAAAACATTCTCCTACAAACGAATATATTGTGTCTATTGATTAACACAGATTTATGATCTAGAATTATTGACTGGGCAATTTGTAGAAGTAGTAGATATTGTTCTGCGTATGTCAATTTCAATTTATTATACCTCAGGATTATAGCAAAAGTATTTTTCTGTGATAAACGCGCGCATTATTGTACTCTGCTAATAAGGGTCGAAATTCTGTAATGTAAGATGAAACTAATGTAAAAATACAAATTGAGTAGACGCTAAAAGGCAAGTTCAATCAAGCGTAAAAACCAACTGGTGAAATAATTGGAGATGGTATAGCGAAAATGAACAATAAAATTGATCAATCAGGTGAAATTTAAGGAGTTTAAGAAGTATTAAGGTTTTTATGGTTAAATGGAGCAGCATTTGCCTCCTGTACTATTACTTTAGGACACTCGAAGGAGAAAGGTTAAAAAGTCTATTTTGCTACAAGGAGTCTGATGGTGTTGTAATGTAGTGTAATAAAGTAAGAGGATAAGTTTTAATGGAAATGTAAGGAGTAAATAGTTGAGTCGAGTTGAGTTGTCTATAGGAAATTAGATTGTTTACTTCTCTTTAGTTAGTTTCTCTCTTCTGTTCACTTGAATTGAGACGAAGGTTACACGAAGTAAGTTGGTTGGGATGAATCTATAACATCTCTCTACCTATCTATATATCTATAAGTCTATTTTAGCTATACTAAGTCAATTTGGCACTTTATGGTTAGTTGGCATCTTGGTAGGCATCATGTGAAATAGTTTTTCCTCTCTTTCTTTCTTGTGCCTATGAATGGATGCTATATGATAAACTCTGTGCTAATAGTATAATGTGTTCAGTGAGAGAGAAAAGAGAGTCGTGGATGTAGGCAACGTGATGAAATGTGAAGAAAGGCGAGGAGTCTGTGGATATTTTATGACGTTCTGGTGTATTTTTTGCGTGTGGGTAGTCACATTAGTCCGGGACGGTGATGTAAGTAGAGAGAAAAGAGTATAATGGGCCCAAGATAGTGGAAAGAAAGGAGAGAAAGTGAGTGGAGACTGTGAGATGTGGAGTGGTTAGCTAATTTTGAGTTTGATGTGATGTGAGAGGGAGAGCGGTTAGCGGTAGTTAGATAGGCCAGTTAGATGGGAATAGGGAGGTCTTTTGGATAATGTAGTGCTAGTGAGGGTCTATTAACTCCAAAGAGAGACATGCTCCGTCCGCTGCGAAGGAAGATCCTGCAGCAGCCAGCGTCGGAATTTGATCCGGCCATAATGGTATCGATCTTCAGGGGAATGCAAGTCCATGTCAGGCAATGAAATGAAATGAAATGGAATCACACACACAAAAACCCACGCCACGCCACCACAAAAACCAACACACTATTTTTCTATAATTTGTATCTACTTTGACTCACTTATGCTCTACTCTCTCGCTCTCTCTCTCTCTCTCTCTCTCTCTCTCTCTCTCTCTCTCTCTCTCTCTACATCAACTCAATTTCAACCAGGAGCTCCCTAAACGAAAAAGGAATGAGAGAGAAGAGACGAGTCGCATCTAAAAACAGACTCTGTCCATGTCCTTTCCCTCTTCCCTATTTTACATTATAATGCCACACTATGATCTTCTTCCCTCCTGCCTATTTGTTTCATTGGTAGTCGACTCTAGTCTCCTTTAGCTCAAGCAAAGTAAATTAAGTCATCGCATAGTCATCTCTTTTTTATACGCCAACTACTCCGACTCCCTTTCTCTCTTTTACAGTTTATGATCCTTCATTCTCCACTCTGTGCAAAGAGTCTCTGGTGACTCTCCTATAGCTCACATTCTGTAAAGAGCCTTTTTTATACCAAATTCAGACTTCCTTTTATATATTTAGACAGTATTATTAGTCAACTTATTATATAATATACCCCTATACTTATAATATTGTTATTATAGCCTTAATTCCACTCTCAGCAGGTATACATTTATAAAAGAACCTTTAAATATGTAAATGATGTACTAAAGAGAGTGAGCTTCTTATTTACTCATCCTAGGCCACTCTATTTAACGTTTTACTGTTACTACTTCCAGAAAATGTTTAGATACATTCTTATTTCTAAAGGGATATTTCTATAGTTTGGATATAAGGAATATATGCAGTGAGAAAAAGAGAAGACTTGCTTATTAATGCTGTGAGGATCTATAGTGTTTTAGCCTTTCGGGTAAAGGGATTTTGCATAAGAAAGGTTTTAGGAGGTAGGATAGGAGCTAATAATAAGAGAGTGTATATAGCGGGACGGGAGGATAGTCGGGCCAGTTAAGTTGGTTTGAGTTAGCGGAGGATCAGTCAGTCAAAGTGCAGCGGAGAGGAAGAGAATAGAAGCATAAACCATGATGATCGTCATGATGAAGGCATTATAAGGGATTTTTCTTCTATATTATGATGACATGACGAGGGAGAACCGGAAGGAAGGAAGTCGAGAGAGAGAGCGGAAATGACAATTTGGCAAGATCCAAATTCGCTCTTTCCCTTTCCAAATGCATCCACTGAGGCCATATATCTCATCCTGCCTTCCTTACCAACAATCTACTTACAATCCTCTTGCCTCTCTCCTCCAACATCTCATTCCCTCACCAACTACTCACATTTACACAGCATTCACCTCAAAACATGAAATTCACTGACTTTGTAGATATTACGTACACACAGCTCAAAATAAACAGCGTACCAGCAATCACATTCTTAATTAATTACATAAAATATAATCATTTATTGCACACTTAGTACAGCTTATCCATTAATTTATTAACTAAAAATTTTACTCTATTTCAATATATCCTAGATAAAGACCTTCCTTATCATTATCCTATTATACTCCAGATAAAAAGTAGATCCCTCCGTAAAAATATTTATTTATGCATGCGTTACTTTTTAAGTTATTGTATTTGACAATTATTTTCTCTTATATTACTTGGAAGATTTATTTTACAGTTCAAGTATCTACAATTTAAACGATAATACTTGATATGTGATGTGCTGATTGTGTCACGACTGTCACGACATTTTGTCTGGCTTTTGTACTTTTATTGTTAGCCTCTGTAAGAGTAAAGGTTGAAATGTTTGTTTCCATTTTCAGAAACATCTGCTGTAGATAATGAAGAAAAGATGCAATTCATCCCGTAAATTATCCCATGTCGCCACAAAAACGCTGACAAAAATTCTTTGCTTTTTACAGAAAATCTTTAAAGTCATTTGTCAATTAGGTACTGCGACTGAGAGCTGTCACAAAGTCGCACCTAGCATGGGTTGGTTGAAACTTGAAGTTTAAAAAGCTTCATTTTGAAAATATTTTTTTAATATTCCTTAAAATTCATACATAAACTTTATGAGGAAATGTTAGTAATGTAATCTCTTAATGTAATGTTTCTTAGATTACATATTTTAATAGATGCTAAAAATTATATGAAAATATCCTTTTGTTTCGCACACATAGATATCTTCCTTAATTGTAGGGACACTATAATAACATAATGTTAACTGTATAATGAGAAAATGACGAGAAATAATTGTACGTGAATGTATTTAATAGATCCATGTATGTGAAATTGTATCCATTACAGTCAGACATAAATTGGCTTTTGAGTTAAAGCTAAAAAGGAGTGTGTAGACTGTATCTGTAAGCATGGGTCATAAAATAAAAGCCCGGTAATATTCTCATTTCGCTGTGTGTAAGGAAAAGGGAGAGTAGTAATATAAAGGGTCGACCACAGAGCAGAGCAGAGCGAGAGAGAGAGAGAGAGAGGATTAGCAAACAATAAATTGTGAGCTGAGTCTGCGAAGAGCTTCCTTTTACTGCCTTGCCTTAATAAAAGCCATGGGTTTGCAATGGTTTCCTCCGCCGGTTTTGTTTGTGGCATGTTAAGAAAGAGTTAAGAAGTGCTTTAGGAGGAGAGAGAGAGAAGATAATCATCCTTTTTGTCATTTGCATTTTTATTTGCTGTGGCCGACTGATTGTGTTGTGAGCTGAGAGATGTGAATGGCTTTTGCAGTTGTTAGTCTTGCTCCGTAATATATTAACATATTTATTTGTTTATTGTTAGTTTAGTTGTTGGCAATGGGTAGGATTAGTCTAAAGCAATCATAGCTACAAAAACATAGAAGGACATGACATGACAAGAAGAGATTCATAAAGAATAAAAAGCAATATAATATTATAATAAGTATTCCATAAGGAAAGGTTCTCATTACAATAATCACTTTATGAATGGATGAGTTACTGAATGGAAAAGGAGAAGAGAAAGACGAGGGAATAACAAACAATACCTTCCGTCCGACTATTATCATCCCTCACAATAACTCAACATTTTGCAAAAAATAGCTATAGATATAGAGTAGAGAGATTGGTCGGTCGGAGAGATTGTGTCTTTTGGGATAATATTATATATCACTGTGTGCTAGAGCACAGAGACTAAATTACTAAAGTAGAAAATAAAAGACTAGAGTGTTTTTCCTCTCCCGCTGTGATGCTAATCAAATAACACTTAGGAGCCATTAAATTACCAGCCTGATAGTTAAATATTGACATACACTATTATGTATAATAGCATATGCACTTAACAAGGACTAAGGAGACTTCAACCCTCCACCGGAGATCGAATCGAATTAATTTGCTACGGAAATTAAACTTGATGCTCAGGGAAAGAAGGGAAGTAGGAGCGAGAGACTCCCCAAAGCTTAGCCCTATTTACTCCTCTTCCATATAATTATATTATCCTCTCACTATAATATGTCCTCACTCTATACACTAAATAAAGCTTATCTCACTAACCATCATAATTCCCTCTCCGTGTCGACATACAAATTGTAACGAGACAAGACCGCATCACAAATATATTGACCCTCATTGTCTCTCACTAAACACATCAAACAAAACCATCTCACCGAAACCAAGACTAAATCTAACGGATAATGTACCCATTAATGAGCATTCCTAGTTTCTGTTGAAAACTTCAATCTTCATATGGTTAGTCATGCTTATTAAAACCATTGTCGCACTTTTACATCTTTAAATTGACATCTATTTGTTTAACTATAGATATATACTTGCTATTATACTTAGCATAACACAATTATAAAATTGTCCATTGCATGTCCACCATGATTTTGTTGAATAGTAATACTTCTTGTAACATTATTTCAAGACAATTTCAACAATAGCAACGATGAAGTAAGAATTCGCCATATGGGTGTAAATAAATATCCTTTAGTAGGATAAAAATCATTGTTAAAAATAAAATACAAACAGTTTGACAATTTATATAATTATTCTCTGATTAATCAATGTAATTTAAAGACAATCTTCTTTCCATATCAATGATAATTTTTTATTACTTTACTGTAAACTCTAGAGAATTAATTGTGTAAGGCATCTGAAGATATGGTGATAACACTGAAAGCTTAAACAATTAATAATGCCTGTATGACAATAGTTTTATAATACTCGTATATATAGATAAGATATTATAGACTTTTTTTGAGGAAATCAACTTTTCGTTGGGTATCCATTACTTAGACAGCTCAAAAGGTCAACAGATCCGGAATCATGCTCTAGCATTCGGATCGACAATAAGTCAAATTATCGTTCGAGGAGTAATCTGATATGTGCACCTCTCGATTCAATGCATTGCATTGGTAAGGTTTTCAAGTTTTTTGGTGCTGTGATTTTTAATTAACTGAAGGCCATAAATAATTGCTTAGAGATTTATAAAGTAATTAAAGGTCGGAATATCTGAGATTACTACATCACGGGATCGTCGTGGGATAGGATTTATCCTCAGAAAGAGAATTTCATTGTTTATTAGGTACCTAGCTATATTCATTAAGCAAATAGACAATTAATATTTTTTATTCTCAGCTTCAGGTAAAGGTAATGTGGTGAAATGGCTGTCGACTGTTTCTATTTCTCGATTCTGGAGTGTCTTATTTAGTTTGTAACAAGCTGGTAGAATGTAAAAGAATGATTTGCATGAAAGATAAATAACTAATTGGTTGAAAAATGAAAGGAAAGGGTACCCACGTAGACAAGTGATGTTTTATGCCAACTGGGCCTGGATGGACTTGTATTGTGTGTGGAGCTGAGGAAGGAAAGGTTTATTTTCTATTCATCGTGACATGAGTGTAATGTAAGTAGATAGTAAATTAGGTTGTCTTCATTAAATTAAAATCTTGTAGGAATGGAAACACTTTAAGGAGCTTGAAGCACTCAATAATTTAGTTCTGCTCCGCTCGTAATCTATAATGATTCCATTGGATTTCATTTATGAGCAATATACACTTACTACATAGAAAAACCTACTACTAACATACGTCTGCCCTAATTGCAGCTACACAACAGTTTGCTTGGATAGCATAGTGCATGTACTTAGGGGTATATAATTTTAAAATAAATACTAAATAGCCATTAGTATAGAAGATTAGGTTGAGTATAGCTCTGTCTGTCTGACGTCTGTGTGTATAATATACGTCTTATATGAAATGTGTATCAGTTCAGTTCAGTGTGTATAGATATGTGGATGTGTAAGAGAGATAGGAGAACCTACCTGTTCACTGAGTGAGATCAATTCAAGTCGGAGAGTCAATATTTTACCAGGTTGAGCTATATAGAGAAAAATAATGTTCTCATTTTGCATAAATTGATGGTTGGGCAGATAGTGACTGCTTTCTTCGTGGTGAGTAGTGAGGGGAAGCGAGAGACAGAGAGACAACGTCCGAGAGTCGAGAGAGAATTAGTGGTCTGGTCTGGTGTGGTAGGGGCAATTCATCAAAATGAGAATTGATTCTGTTCTTCAAGTCAAACACATTGAGTCGTCGTAACTTATATTACTCTGCACACTAATTTATGGGATCAACATGCTAAAACAAGTATTTCAACCTTGAGTGCACTGTTGTGAACCGGAGAAATTGCTCATGTCCTGTCCCCTTCGCACATTTACACACACACAGCCCTATGTGGCTATAGAGCATGTAAGTGTGCAGTGTGTGTGAGTGGAGGATGACGAACAGCTTGGATGTAGACAGTTTAGTTGCTTTTGTTATACGTATGTAGCATGTCTGCTAATAAGTACTTGATCCTTGTATTTCTTGACTAATTCCTTGCTCTCTCTCTCTCAATCCCATTGTGTGTGTTGTTATCGAGCTCTGTAAATTAGTTTGGCATTGGTTCCTTCGTAATGCTCTCAATTATCATGGGAAACTGGGAACTCCATTCTCTTCCACTCACTGCACTGACTCTTTGATTTTAGCTTTAACTACCTGTACATGCCTAAAAACTAAATAACAACCATCTCTCTCTCTCTCTACTTAACTCTAATTTCAAATGCAGTAATTTTTAGTCGACTCCAGTCTAATTGTATAATCTCTAATGAAATTCAATACAAAGGTAGGTGGTACGCACTGCATACTCAACAACGAAAAGAGTTATTAATAACTATAACCAGAGCTATGTGCTCATGTATAGTAATCATGTAAGTTATTATTCTCTCTCTCGGTGTATAGGAAGGAGTTTAATAATAATGAACAATAATATTGTAATTGTATATCTTTGTGTAATGAAATATTTCTCCTTGCTCGCTATTTAGCAGAATTGCTTTGGATTGCATGTTGAATGCTATTAAAACGAAGTGAAGCGGAAGGAGACTCGTTTTAAGTTACCTTCAGTCCATGGCTGAGCTGGAAAGAGAGATGGAAAGCATTTGAGTCTGATTAGAAAATTAAGTGTTGAGATGTAAATTTAGTTAGAGCTAAACGAAAGATTACTATGAAGAGTAGTAAATAGGAGAAGAGCCCTCTCTCTCTCACACCTGAGCCTGTGCCTCCTGTCTCTCTATAGACTCACTTCACGGCTATTTGTTGCTGTAGTTGGGCCTAGGCATGAGAATGAGAGAGCTCGGCAGATTTGATTATGAGTTTTGTGTGTGAGTGAGGTGAGGCAATGCTCATAAGTCATATTCTTATCACAAAGCTCATCTCTTGTTTCACCTTCATAATTACACTTAAATTGAGTTTGTTAATCAGCACAGGACAGCACTTGATTCTCCTTTTCCGGACTTCTATTCTCTAAATCTGCCACTGCCTCCATGCCCTAGCGTTATGCATACATCCTGCACTTGTTAGCCAATACTTAGTTACGAGACGAGAATTACGATCCTGAACTCTCTCACTAAATGTCCCGAGCACTTTTTATCCTCTACTTTACGACTTATGTTGCTATGTTCATAATATTCCTCTCTGCTCACCTATCATCTCTCGTTCAGGGCTGCAGATGAAAATTAACAGCCCACTTGTCTGTAATGCCTTGGTAAATATATTATAAATATCATGTAAATTTCCCAGGGAATTAATGCAATAGATTTAAACGTGCAGTCGAGAATTTTACGGGTGGCCTGTCTTTTGAGTACACAATTTGATGGGACGTCATACAGCATAACGGGTGGGAGGAGTTCTCACAAATCACTCCATTCCCTTTAAATAATTATCACCAACAGGAAAATAAAAGCTCTTTAAAAATAATTAACTATCTACCTTTTTAATGAATTGTTGTTTATGTTAATATCTATTTATTATGCAATAGCAGCTTTAATTTAATTACTGACACCCCTGTCGAATTTATAAAGGTAATTTTGTTAAAAGCCACGATAAATATTTTGGCATACTTTCACGTAATTTTGATTTCAAGCATTTTGAAAATTATATTATTGTCTTCTTGATCTTCTGACTATGGAGTATGAAGTCTGAACAGACTCAAGTATGAATATTGGTGGTGGGACATATCATTTATATGTACATAGTAGTTTATAAAAATGAGTTGAGTCGTTGAGTGCCATAGTTGGGGTTGGGATGGATGCTGTGTGTGTGTGTTAGGAGAGAAAAAGCGGGATAAAAGAACAAAAAGCATTAGATGGAGAGGTCAGGTAACCATCTAGGTGGCTTAGTGTAAGAAAGAAGTTTTGTAGTTTCAGCAAGTTGGTTTTATGTCATATCATAGATTTTATTTCACGGTAGAGGTGACAAGAATGGGATTCAAGGACCTAATCCCCTTTGCCAAAGAAAAGTAGAAAACAGTCATTGGTTTATAATAATGTTGACTCATACGGGGACATGGATACCCAGTAGGTAAAATAACAGTAGCTATTGTCACTTTAGAATTGAGTGTGTAGCATCTAAGCGCAAATAGCGTAACATAACGATCTGTGGACTGTCACGTCAGGATTGGGGAAAAATGGTGAAATTCCAAATGGAAAGCAATTGAAGATATTGGTGTGTGGAAGAGAATCTCATTGGATGCTGATGGGAGTGCTTATGCAGTCAGTTTATGTATTTTTATCGAAAAATGCTCACTGCTTACCGCACTAGTGAGAGGAAGTTAGAGTAACAGTATCATTCCTTATTCTCCATCCTCCTAGTCATCCTAGCAGTTGTTGTGTGCAGGAGTTTCAGAGGGGAAGTTTTCGGGAGGAAAAGTCAAGTCGTCGAGAGTGGAGTCGCTTTAGCTCTATACATGCATATCTGTAGTGAGCTGTTATGTTCTTTGATGTGATGTGGAGGCTGAGGCAATATAATATCCTCTATAAAGATATAACGAGCCCCAAGGGTCCTATCAAATTCCAAACCGAATAACTTTCCAAATCTTTTTCCAATCTGCCCAAATAGTTTGCGTTTTGGCTGTGCTATTGCTCTCGCGATTACGAGATACGATACATTTCTTTATGTTATGGATTTAGTGCTATATTCCTATAGTTTTTAAATGCTAGTACCTTTCATGCATGTTTGCCATTCTTGGCTATTTTCTAGCTCTAAAGAAAGTAACTGATCTGATGGACTGATATTATTTCGTATGTATATATAAGTATTGATGCTATCTTATGGACGCTATCAGGAAAAGAAGTAAAAAAAGAGAAACATGCATAAATGCATGGGCCAAGGCTTTTCTTGAAAGGTTTTACTTAACTTAGGTAAGTAAACTAAAGGATATGGAGTCCCCAATCAATAAATAACCAATGTAAATGCGTCTCGCAGTGGGAAATAAAAAGAAGAAACTCTTGACTCGATTACATCTCGCACAAAACGAACAAGTGTGAAAAATCCTAGAAGAAGAAAAAAGAATTCCGAAAGAGAGAGAGAGAGAGAGAGAAACGGCGGAAATCTCCATTTCTTCTCAGTCTCCTTCACAGAACGATGCCCGAATTTACATTCTTATATCTCTCTATAATAAATTCGTAAACAGGAATACTTTGTATGCATATAGGTGGCTAATGTAAAATATAGCGAGTAGATAGATGTTGTTCCAGTAAATATTACGGTGGAGTGGAAGAGGAGTTTGTTGATGTGTTGACGTGATGATGTGATGGTGGGGCAAGGCAAGTCTTCGTCGCAAGGGACGGGAGTGGAGGACAGAGAAAAATCCGCATGTCAACTCCTACGGCAGAGAATAAAGAGGTGGGCAAATGGAGTGAGACACGAAGAATAAATCGACTGGAGGAAATTGTCAACCATTTTGCACGATAGTATTTGCTCTATTTGTTTTCCCTGTTGTTAATCCCGTTGGGAGTTGATAGAGCGAACTGCCGAGCTCTCTGTATAAAAATGTCCCTCTTTTCCGACACCCATTTCTTCCAGCCATCCATTCAACGCTATCAACATCAACAACTGACTCTACTTCACCATTCCATGTATTGCATTACATTAACTTCCATCTCCATCTCATCTGCTACTGTCACTTAACATTCACGACTCTTATATACCACCGCTATATATACCCATCTTCACAGGAGACTCTCCTCTCTCTCTACAACAAATATATTTACTCACTTAACCTCTTCATTCAAACTCTGTGTATGCACATTCGTGTATCGCCGATGTTTATATTTGTATTTTTGCATCCGTAAGGCAGACATATTATTCTACATGCATATTATTATTCTCACTCTTCTTGATTGCTTAAACAAACAAGACGTGACATGGAAAACGACTGACTTGGGTTTCCAAACAATATATAAAACCATTTGTACTTGTTCCAGCGTAAACGAAATATCCATGCTTCCTTGAATTTCAAATATTACAGAGAAATTCCTCTGTAATACATTTATTATGTACCACCTACATAGATCAAAAAAATTCAGTAGTATTCCTAGATGAGTGTAAAAATTATTGCAACTTGTAAGTAGTCATCTTATTATATGAAGTGGGCTAAGACCAATTAAGAATACTTTCCATACGATTTGCATTACAACGGTTACATACTCGTTTCAAGTTAAACTTCTCGCATAACTCTTTTATTATAATTCGAGAAATATTTGTCCAGTTCTAATGAGCATTACACCAATTAAAATCCTAGAAACATTTTATACATTTTGACCCAATGAAAATTTCGGATAGATAATTGTTGGGCTTAATGGCGTTATGGGTAATTCTCGATAAAATCGGACAAATATTTCTTTGGTTATAAAATAAATGTTGGAGGAACCCCTTCAGAAATAAACTCAGAAATGAATAATCGTCAATTTGCCTCTTGATTGACCGGAAGTACATTAATTTAATAACTTTTTCATTGTTACTTATTTAATTTTTATTATTGTGTTCAAGTGGCAAACCTAAAATGTTAGGTCAGTAACGAATAAAAGTCTTCTCTTCAAAGCACATCCGATATAGCTATTACTTTTGTCCTTGTCAACAATACAATGGTCACTAGTTAGTAGTTACAGTCACTGTACAGAATTTTGCTCTTGTTTTGCAGATTGTAAAGAACATGGGAAATAGTCTGTATATATATCGGGAAAAATGAGGTGAGGTTTCGGTATCCAGTCACGTCTCACGTCGTAAATGTTGGAAATATTATTTTTTTGGGAGCATCGTCATCATAGCATGGAGCTTTAATGTATAAGGTTGATTATTACCATGTGCTTTATAACTAACTCTGTTGTTTAAGGAGCAAGAAAAAAATTTTTGTGGATAAAAATTCACAAGGGGGTAATAATTATTATTATCTTATTATGATTTGCACGTAAGTATATGTATTTTACCTGGGATATGAGCCAATCATGGATTAAAAGGTAAATTGGCAAATAAATGGCTAGTTGTTCTTTAAGCAAGCTGCCCAAGTTAATTTAGTTTCGATAATTTACATAGTATTAAAATTCATTTCTGTTGAGTAGCTCGTTACTACGTAAGTCAAGTCAGAATACATTAAGTTGCAATTAGAGAATAATGCTGGGTTATGTAATAAGTAAATGCTAAGTGAGGTAATTGCCGGCAGGCTAAAGGAGGGACAGCTGCAAGGTTAGCCAAAGGATCTGGTTTTTGTCTCTCTCAGAGTCAGACACACTATGAACAAAAGGTAACTATTAAACAGAGGTGCTCACAGTCTACGGGAGTAAACGAGTGTCTACACAACTTATGTAGTTTAGTTTAAGTAATAGCAATTCCATCCCAACTACAACAAGACACATGTAATTTGTTCCGAGTAATTCCTATAATTTCTCCAGCTTGGGTTGTCGAGGCACACGTTGTGGGATTGATTCATATCAATCACTCAAGACAAGACTTTTCGACAAGTTTTTCCTTATCCATTTTCACCCAAAACCCAACTCCCTCCTCCACTCGCTCACTTAAAGTCTAATTATTAGCATATCTTTGAAAAGCCATTCTTCCCATCGATAATTGTTAACGATCTCACAGTTAGCCTCCGATTTATACACAGAGCACCCTAATCCTAATCTGGAACTGTTACTCTGTTACACTTCAATTGTTTTCCTCATGTTCACAGCCTCCACTCAGCTACCGTGCTGAATTTTGCGAATAAAACAATGTGTTCGTGTACTGTAATTGTGCAAGTTACAGTATTCAGTTGCTCTTTGCCTTGCTTTGTCGTCATTGTGTTCCTGACTCTTTCCTTTACAGGGCTACTCCCTTGATGAGTTAATAAGAAAGAGGAAGTAGTTGAGAAAAATGGACCATCTGCCCTGTCCGTCTCAAAACATGCTTCACCTATAAGTATTATTTATATTTATGCTCACGGTAATGTCTATTGGCATCTTTGCATATGGCGATGTATTTTTCACCTCTCCTGCACCCATCAACAGTAGCAATCCACATTTGTGTAACATAATCATCTTGATTATCATCACTTCATCTATCTCCTTACAATGGCTGTATGCATAGCCTGACTTTTGAAGCTAAATGAACATGACAGTCGGCATAAAAACTTTCGCAGACCCAAACGATAATAAGAATAACACTACATAGAGCAACACCCATCATCAACACTTATTTTATACAGTTACATTGCAAGTATCCAGTGCCTCCTTCGCTTCTGCATTCTATTATGCTGCAATTGTGATCATTTTCGGATGTTTATTCCAGGTCAGTCAAAGTGTTCAACGAATGAGAATAAGTTGTCGAAATTAAGACGACAAAAAGTTTTGCATCGTGTAATACAGGAGCAAAAAGATACTCTGCATAAGTCTATTACGTTATTATTATTGTGTTATATAAAAAGAATACAGTCATACAATCTTGTTTATTGCATTCAATTTCAGCTAGTGTATAACCAAAATTATAGAAATCCTAACAAGAAGTTATTAGTTGGATTTGGAGTGTAGTATATGATATTAATATTAATGAGTCCTTTAATAGCTATTTTATTTTCATAAATCTTGTTATACCTTGCAATATGAGATATACCTTACATCACATATCAAGTTACAAGGACTGTCAATAACATATTTCATCTTTTGATTTCTATGAGAATTCATAAATGCAGAGAGCAAGATTTGGATAGGTTACCTTCAACATATATATAATGGTAGTTATATATTATATAGCTACCATTACCCATGCTACAGTATGTATTATATAGTGTACTATGTAAAGAGAAGTGATTTGAAGACGTCTTTATGTGGCTTACATAGCTAATAAGTAGAGTTAGTAAGAAATGAGACAGTGTCAGAGATTCTTTCTGCCATGTCTTTGTCCCTTTGCTTTGGTTGCTTATGTTTGCTCGTCGGCGCTCTTAATGGTGTCTATGCTGCTGTGCCAGGCCAAAAGCTATGAATGTAATTAAGCCATCATTTATTCGTTCTGGTTTTTGTAGAGCGCAGCAGGAGATTTGTGAGTTTTGTGACTGACCATTCAGTCAATTCAATAGCCTAACTAATTTTCAATAACTTCTGCCTCTAAAAGTGTCACTTGCATTTTTCTCTTTTCCAAATAGGTAGACGAGTACACTTCACTCTGTACACTTCACCTTCAACACCATAAAAATATATGTAGAGAATAGAGAGTAAATATGCTAAGTATAATATAGAGAGTAGCATTTACTATATTGTGTAATATATATATTCAAGCCACAGGCAGCCCACAATAAAGAACAAAGAAATATGCAGCCTAAAGTCCTGATACCTGTAGTTTTTCGTAGCTAGTATCATTCTCATCCTTACTTAACAGGGCGGTGAGCTTTGGATTACATCACACTGATATAATAACTAATAAACTTAAATGTATGCTGTTAAAAGTTGGTCATCATGTTAATCCGACACTCTGTCCAAAGTATATAAAGTTCGAGAGCCCCACAAGTTGCCCAAGCTTCTTGGCCTGTAGTCCCGAAACTAGTGGAAGTCTGGAAGTAGAAATTAAATGGATACTTCTGTTCGGAAAATGGACATTACGTGTACAAGACTTAAAGATTCTAAAAAGGAGTATTTTGTATAAAATGCTTAGTAGACTTCCTGAAAAATTGCACGAGAGTTAGGTACAATTCACTGGGCTACACATAGAAATATTATAATTTGAAACAGTTTGAGGTGACATCAATAATATTGCCTTGTATAGATGGTCTAGCAAATTTAGAAGGGGATGGCGATTTATGTGGCTAAACCTTAATAAGAATATTATGGTAAGCTGTTTGCAATAATTTTATCAAGCAAATTAGCAATGTAAAATGTATTAGTTTGGCTGGCTGAGTGTATGGATGGTGGATGTGAATGAGTTGAGGCAACAATGTTATCATAAGGCAATTTGATAATAAAAGGGAGTGAAATGAATGAATGGTCGGGACTGCTAAGCCTTGGCTTTAAAAAGGCTGTGATGAAAGGTTGTGTTTATAAAAGGGGAATTCACTTATGTTCGGCACATAAAATAACTATCGCATCACTTAAGCTAAAGGTATCGTACATTTGTATCAGCTCATAATGCAACATTTCCCTAATGTAAACAGGGAGCTTGAGCCGAGCACTTAAACCCCTTTCAGATACGATAGGACGATATGTCGCTCGGAGAGAGACGATTTGAAATGAAGAGAGTGAGACAGAGAGAGAGAAGACACGGCTAAGCTCTATATCTAAATGTTGTTGTGTGTAGAGAGATATGATTATGTTCTGTATGGCGAATATTAAGGATGGCAAAGGGTTTAGTTTATTAGAAGAGCCTAGTGCTTATGTTGTGTGATGGTGTTCTTTACTTGGCAGTTGCCCCCTCCATTACGTTACACTCAACTTGAGCTCAAGTCACACACTCTCCCAGCCAACCAACAACCAACTCTTTGCCAGGATCCTCATTCCGTTTTATCCGACCAGCCTGGCAGTTTAGCTCGAATTACGCTCCGACCAATCCCCGCATTTGTGCAACATAATATCTACCTCTCTATACATCTGCACGACCAATATTGACTGCACTGCACTGCCCGCTAAACTCTTCCTTAATGCATTTTAGCATATCAACTCTGTATCAATATCCTATTAAATGCACTTCCACAGCCACCTCTCAAAGCCTAAGCTTATACGTGCACTACTAGAACAGAAATGTCAAACACCCTGCCTACAGTCAGTCAGGCTCTCTTCTCAAAATATTATTTTTCAATTACCTAAACCGTCCTAAACGTACGAAGCCTTTCCTTCCTCCAATAATGCCCTCAGAACTTTTAAACCAACACAGCTCGCATAATTCTTACTTATGGTTAGTTAGGTGCTTCTATGTCTAAAATGTCTATGTAGCATTTTGATTGCTATCAAGACGCGGTGTCATATCACTCCTATTATTATGTAAGGAGCAGTGGTATTAAGGCAACTCTTACTTTACGAACCTAATAATATCATGAGGCAAAATCCCTAGCAATAATGCAAGGTGAGAAATTCTAGATGGATTTCAAACCCATTAGCTGAGACATAACACTCACACCAGGCAGAGTTTCGTTTCATTCCGTTCACGTCATGTTGATTTAACTGTAGTTTGATATCCTATTTATAGCTACCTATTCAATTTACTCACCCTTTTTCTAATGAAATCATACAATGTTGTTCATTTTCAATGCATTTCATTTACATCCTTCTAATTCCCTTCATTCAATCTAGTTTGACAGTGTGCATTGTGCAATTCCCTTCTTTTTCTAACTCTTAAAGCCTTAAATACATCTATAAAAAATTCAATTTAGCCTCGTATGTTGCTCACATATAAACTTGGCTTAAAACACTTATGCTATGTTGGATTATTGCTGGACAGACTGCTTAAAAGTAATATCCATTATCCAGGTACAATTCAATGGAAATGGAAATGAAGTAATTTTGCAGGGATTAAAAATAGGAACGAGGTGTAAATGTTAGAGAGAATAGTTACTAGTAGTGCTACGAGAAAGTATTTATGAATAGAGTTGAAGAAGAGAGTTGAGGATTTAAAGGTGCATGAAGATTAATTATAAAAATGCAACTGTTGGTAGTAAATGTTCATGAAATATAATTATCTTTTGATTAAAAATGGTTGTATCTTCGACCTATCCTGTGTTGATTATAAAGTGAACAGTGCTAATAATATTATGAGTGTTTATTATCATTAATTTATGTATGTACTTCATGTGTTAATTATTAGCATTTATTTTAATACGAGGCTAACCAAGCAGAAAGCACGTAGCTGTCGGTTAAAAAAAGTGTGACATCATTTTCCATAAATTATGTCTTTAGCTCATCCCAAAACGTATTATTACTTTTGTGTTTAGTGAGGATTTAACTGTTTATGCATATATACTTTATTAGTGGGCATCATCTACGGAGATAGTGGTGGTTGATGAGACAGGGCAAGTCAGCGTCAGCTGCAATTGCAAGAGTAATTAAGTGTCTGTATGCAATTCAGACAAGATAATATAGTATATCGTAATGTAATCCTCCTATTCCTACTATTACTTGTATTCTGTTGCTTGTTTTGCAAGATAGAGTTGAGGATTTTTCAGAATTGAGATTGCCACAGGCTGAGTTCACCTCAGTCAACTCAGAGACTTTTACCGGACAAGCTGTTGAGTAAGTTTGTTGTTGGTTGTTCGGTGTGGTTGGTTGGTGGCTGCGAATTGACTGACGGATGGAATAATTTTTGCCTCAAAATGGAACGGAAACACGCTGGGCGATCCCAGTCCAGAGAAGTTTATGTACATGAGAAGAAAGAAAAGTTGCAAATTAATTAGCCATTATTATTCAGTTGTTTTGCCAATTCTAACAATAAGTGGGATAATAAAATGTTTAACCTTTTTTCCATAAATTTTATTATGTACAATTTTTAATGCTTATTGATGTAATGGTCACGTAAGTAAGGAGCAGTAGCAATAAGTGCATTTTTTTAATTATGGATTCCTTCCATAACCTTCCACTACAATACTCACAACATATACAACTACAATCGTATTATTATTATTATTGTCTGTACATAAATAGCATGTCCACAAAGAATTCTTTAGTAGGTAGGCATAGAAGAAAAATAGGGTTTTGTACTACATTGCCTGAACATATTATGCCATGTCTTGTCTTTGTGCTCATATTAATTGCTCTGGAAAGAGAAAAAGTGCAGCGTAATAAAAATAAGTTGGAGTTGTGCTGTAAATCTAATTTCTGTGGCAGTTTCTCTATAAACGCAAGCAGATGTTATTAACAAGTTTTGTGACAATACCGCAGACAGAGGATAAGCAAAGCTAAGTTCCCTACCAACTAGTTAAAGTATTCCGGTGAAAAGGTGACAAAACCCATTAGGAAAACAACTGAAAAACCAGTACTGGTTTGGCTTTTATTTTATGTATGTGTAATAATAATGAAATCGTTTATGATTGGATAAGAGGAAACTAAAAGCCGACAGTCGCACAATACTTAGATAATAGTCTATAATAGAAAAGACGTGACGAGATGTGCCACAGCCATAATCACATAGCTATGCTATATCTATAGCTATAGCACTAAACTAAATATTTCTTTAACTCATGTTTTTAATGCCTGATGCCAAGAATGGCCGTAAAGGAGCCAACAACAACAATGCCAGTAAATGAAGTAGACGAAACAGTTTACTTTTTATTAGTATTAAATTTTAGTATTAGTTAGGGAATAGGAATTTTATGCTTTGAGTTACTTCCAAGTAGCTCCCCTCATGCGGGTAGGTAAAACAATAAAAACTAAATTACAAGAATCCTGCTAATCTAATGGGATTACTGTGACTATTACTAGTTTAGTACAAGCATAAAGCTATAACATTACTATAATTGTATAGAGGATGAATAAGCAGCCGCTAACTAGCTCTCAACTCTCAACTCAACTCGAATCAAGTAAAATTTAACTATGTAACTACATGCACCTCTCATTCTTGATTGACAGTCTGACGGCTAGATCCTGGTTGAAATGGATATATAATTTACAGAATATTATGGCTACTTTCAATATACCTACTCATATTAACTAAAACATTACACCCGTAGAAACTGACGGAGCCTTCCATGATAATTCATGCAATTACAAACAAAACAATCCAAGCTATCCAAACCTACTAATAAAATATGGACACACAAGATACTATGTCCAATTGCATAACATTTAACCAGTCATTTTAGTCAAATCATCCCCAAATAACAATAATACACTTGCCTATCCCTCCCTGATTATTTTACTAGAGTCAATAATCCCCTGCTAACTGCCTGTACTTGTCAGCTGATAGAGAGAACAGGATCGGAATAATTCTATACGCATGAGAAAATAGCCAATGATAAGTGAACCACCCATTTAATTGACATAATACATGTAATAATTGTTTCCATCATGCTGTGCACTACATGAGTAATCTAACTTAGCATGTGATGATATAATGTGATGGGATGAATGCCGTTCTTTTCCACAACCATACCCACATACACATAGGAAATTAAATAAACCAGGCAAATTCCATTAGTAATAAGTACTACACAGTCCCGTGAATCTATATAGACGCGGAGGTGGAGCAGACGGATCCGTAACAAGATAATAGCAGAGCGCATCATTATAATCATTAACATTCTATAGATATAGTCCAGACATGGAATTAAACCAAATGCAGGATATTAATCCCCACTTTTCGACAAATATTTTCATAATCCCACTATAATTGCAAATCGTAAATATAGGGAAGACAACAACCGTTTATGATTAACAAACATTAACACGTACGATAAAGAGCTGATAAGAAAGAGGAAGATGATCCTTGTCCGAAAACCTACACAAAACAACTCAGCAATACATACTACAGCTACACAAATGGTTTCTCTCTCTACATAAAGCGTTTTCTGATCCACACCTCTCCTTGTTGATTACTTATGTAAGCACATGTATTTCTGAATTCCATATAGATGTGTAGGCTTTAAGCAGTTATTTAGTTTGCCTCTCCTCAAGATTTATAGCTCTAGGAAACATGAACAAGAATGTGAAAAAATTATGCCGCATATCTACATAACGACACGCTGATTCGGTAACTTTTAAAAGGTCGACCAAGCAGCATGGACTGTATGTCTGGAGTTCCCTTGTTTTTCCTCTCCTTCGTGTCATCATATGGGTCCACAGCAGCGTTTGTCAACAAAATCCACCAATATTTTATAAGGGACGTTTTAGACCAAGTCTCCTATTGGAAATCTTTTTTGCTCTCTGCAATCTTATAATTAATGTTCAATATCAGTAATGTTATAATAGGTCAGTAAATTGTCAAACTGCAGGTATCAAATAAATTACATTCAATTCAACATTCAATCAGGAAAGATTATCCGTAAAAAAACAAATTTGCCAAAATAAGTATTGGATACATTTTTGTCACTTTATGCTAGAAAATTATAGCAAAAAAATTGCTATGCTATTCACTAATAATACATATCACCATCAAATAAAACATGTAGGAAAACTGAATATTTTCGCATAGGAGTATTCGAGTATGAATACCTATAGCATGAATGGTCTGTACTAACTATTGCACTAAATGTATTTGGTTATACTATCTACATCTCCATCGGATTCATTTCATCAACAAAATGCAGAAGTTCCATTTTCTTTTTCTATTTATGTACACCTAAATCCATATGCTCATAAAACACAGAAGCGTCTGCATAAACGGACTCGTGTTATTGTATGTCACAGCTTTCTAAATAAATAGACGCACACGTAGAGGGCTGAATTGCCTATTGACTATCGTGGCTGCCTAGACATATTCATCTGTGAGAGGAAATTGAATGAAAGTGGAGGTTAGGAGTTAGGAGTGTGAGACAGGCTGCGTCGAGAAGGCAGGCAGACGAATGAAGGAAAGAACATCAGAATACATTACTGAAGTGAATAGCATGAGTCTGTAGGCAGAGCCTCCTTAGATTATGTTACATTACATGACATTAGCATTAGGTCCATGAAATGAATTAAATGGGAAGCATGAAAAGGGAATATTATCTATAATTCAAGGTGTGTAATCAGTATAATCCATCATTTGCTATCACATCACATCACTCCATATCATATCCCATTATTACGTGAGTGAGCTTTTGGGTGTTGCATTTCTGCATTTCATTTTATTTCATCTCACATCACATCACAGCTCAGGTTCAATACTTAAAGAACAAACTACCAGTAACCAACGAGCTAAGTGGATTCTATTAGGCATATTGTGTTTTTCTATTATGTGATCTGATCCCAAAACTGATTCTCATTCCGGTTTCCTTTAGCTTTAGCTATAACATAATATTATAACTTAAGCTAACATTCAAAATCATATGGAGATAGCAAGGGGTATTTATGTAAATACTCTTCTCGTATTCTCTTTGCTCATGTAAACAGAAAGGTGAGTCTGGCTGTAAAAGGAAGGAGGAGATGTGAGATGAGGCAAAGGAAGGGAACAATACAGATGAGATATCATGAGACATGTACCTACTAATAGTAATAGTATTTTCTAGCTCATGCGAAGTCTGTCGGGATCAAAAGAAGTTCATTATAATATCTAGTTAATCTGATTTCACTGTGCCTCTTCTATTTTTATGTGCAGTCGTATTATCAAATCTGTTGCTCCGTTGCCCAACCCTTATCCTCCTATCCCCAACTAAATCTAATAATAATATCATCAGCTAAGGTAACATAAGAAGACTCACTTTGTCTTAATGGCTTGACCGTTCTCTGCCTTTTTTATTTTATTATTCAGACTGACTGATGCCATATGAAATTCTATGAAGGATGAATTGATATTAGTAGTAAGTTACCGGGTCAGCCTACCTTACTCCGCATTCTGACAATGGGCAGCTACCTAAATCTTAAGAGTATTATATTTTATTCACACACGCTTCCATAATCTTTGAATTAATATTAATCACGAGACAATCTAATGAGATCGTGAAATCCAAGACTTGGTCCTGTTTAATCATAGACGCTCTACATAGAAACAACGGGTTCGACAGCTAAGGATTCCTATTATAAATACCCGTTTATATACGAACACAAATAATGTGCGGCAGATGTTTCATTCGGTACAAGATTTCCATTGCGGCATGGCATAACGGTGCAGTATAACGATCCATTAAATTGATTTCTTCAACAATAAACCTTTCAATCATCTATTTTATTAAAGTTTTCCAAAAGATCGAATTATGTCTCATCTTATTTGTAGCAATTTTAAATTCCATAATTTGATAGCTTATGATGAGCTTAGAGTAGAGAAATGCGGTGTACATTTTTGAAATTGCCCTATATTTTTTAAGGGCACCTTGACCAACATTTTCAAAATTATAACTCTATATTAGATAAAGGAGTTGTGTGGGGTGGGGAGAATACATTGGATTTTTTTCCCAATTTTCCGGGACACTTGAAGGAGATAGTTGTGACTTTGTGACCCTCAGCTCAAGGTGCCCTGGAGTTTTTTCTCGACTTTTTTTTGATATTTTTTGCAAGTCTCTACGTTTTCTCAAAATGTCGAAATGAGAATTTTGGGATTTTGAAGCTGAAAAACCTGCGACTTCAGTAGCGGGAAGTGGCTATACGCTGTTTAACTCTACTTCTTTAGTGTTTGTTGTGTTGTGAAGTAGACTTACGTTATTTGTAGTCACATCATTATTTTTAAACTTTATCGCACAATATAATCTACCATCTCAAAATCCCAACTACTCCTTTAAGAATGAGCGGAAGAAATGAATAAATAAATGACTATGGCTGAATCCGCAGAGTGCGTTTAATGTAGGGATTAGCTGAGGGAATGCAATGTCCTGTACTAAAGTAAGGTGTGTTAGATTAGAGCTAAAAACCTATTTTGATAATCTACATTGGTTTTTGGTAAGAGACGAAGGCGAGTTGATTCACTCGTTAGATCTGGGTGCTACACCAGAATTAAAGTATGAGAAGAGTATGGACTGCCTAATAGTGGAGTAGTTTGACTTGGGAAGTTATGTGAATATGTGAAAGGTAGAAATGGAGGTAGGCAGGTAAGTTGGTGTTGAGCCGTGGCGTTAGTGCGGGGCTACGTGCTTTATTCCTTGCGTTTATCATGCATTTAGACTAAATTGTACACAAAGGTACACACAAATTGACTTCCATTCGAAAGTATAAATCATAATAATTAGTTTCCTGATTGTCTAGAACACGGGGCCTAATGCTCTGCTATCGCTAGTCTTTATGGTAGGAAATCCTTTCGGAAGGAAATTGTGCCTACAGTTGAAAGTGTATTTTGGCATGAAACGGTAATACGAGCTAATAGACTTCAGAGCAAACATACTCAGATACAAATAGCAGTCATGATAATTTCCTGATAAAGAAATACGGATTTTTGCTCGAGGTAAATATCAGACTGAGCTGAACAAAGTGGAAATCAGTCCACCGACTATTCCACTCCTATTATTATACAGCAAATAGAAACTCTATCACCTTCAATCAACCTATGGAGCTGTTATGCCTTCATTGATTATTATTACATGTAGGAAATATCCAAGTGGGTGAACATTGCCATAATATATAGGGTTTTTTCCGAGAAAGGTGGCGAAGTTTGGGGATTTCTTTCGAAATTTATTGGGACTTAAAAAGTATTTTTCTGAAATGTTTTTCATCGCATAAACGTGATGAAGGGTATTGGTTGTCGCTCAGCCTGGTAATAATTTGATTACTGTTCCAGTAGATCTCCGGAGGCTTTCACTGTAAATGGTTCAATTGTAGCCAATTTTCGCCACCTTACTACGAAAAAATCCCATACCCCTGACGACGTTCACCCACCCTGGGAAATATCCAGAAAAATTCCAAACCCTAAGCTTCCGAAGTAGATATCTACTTTCAGTAGTTTATAGTACTCATTTAATACTTCTTATACTTAAATAAAGTCAACTTGGTTCAATAACAATAAATATTCCCTAACTTGATATGTAATTCGGTATTTGTAAAGTTAATGAGGTCAATAATAAGGGAGTGAACTTACGTCGGGATAATTCTAATAATAAAAAAGTTATTTGCCCAAGGAAGAGAATTTAATAAGGAAGCGTACGGAACTGCGCGCAGTTAGTGTATGAAAGCAGAGAGGAATTTGAGATTCCGTCATAGTGATCTAATAAGAGAGGAGAGTCTGTAACGAATAGATGAAGAGAGAGAGAGAGGTTCTATAAATAAGTTTCCTTTATAGATACTTTAGTGTTCAATTCTGTTCAGTTGAGTTCACTCATTTCAGTAATGGTAGCTATTATTGGGACTGTATAGAAGATGAGGATGATGATTGTAGTCTTAGGAGTCTACAAGCAATAAACGACCTCGTATAAACTCTGTTTAACTGAACAAAGAGAAAAGTGAAGTAATAGATGAGGATGAAGCGAGGATATTTCTATGCGAGCCAGCAGAATGACGATAATATTATGATAATGTTAATGGTAGGAAAGTTAGGGCGAGAACTATGAATTGGGATCATCTCAGTTATCATATCATTTAGGTTTTGTGATGGCTCCCCTATAACATTCTTCCTAATACACGAACTAATGCACATAATAGAAGTGTGTTATAGTTATTGTTTGCACAGGACTTTTCCTTATCATCATGCGGAGATGTAGGCGGAGATAGGGAAGTGTGCTCATCATAGTCAATGTAAAAGATATAGAGGAGACTAAGACAAGTTCCCTTGATCTAATAATAATAGAATGGCTTCTGCTCTGAAGTCTGAGCTCATATTTCATGAGAGGGAATTAATTCCCGTTGATAGTCGGATATCAGGATGTGACATGAATAAGAGCATAATCATATCATATCATCATAGTGCTTCCGATGATGAGAACTTTATACCAAAACTCAGTTCTACATCCATTTGCACTTTACTACATTTATCTATAATATAATTATCTTTACATTCAAACTGTCTATACTATACACCATTATTATAGCAAAGCTAAAATATTCTACGAATACGAAATACAGAACTTTCCATTTGACAGTTGTATATATTGTGTAACTGCAAAGTTTTCGGAAATACTATTCACATAAAAGGAATTTACTACAGACTATATGAATGCTATTACTGCGTTACATTACTTTACTATTTTTGTGTACGTAGGAATTGGGATAAAGCTTCTTCCAATTTTTTAACAAGATAGGTGCCTATAGACATGCAACTAATGCAAGTGGTTATAATCTAAGGCATTACTATAGAGCGGATGAGAAGGAGATGTGTTTCTATGAGTTTTATTATCAAGTGATCCCTATCCAGAATCAAGATGATGATGATGATCATCATCATCATCATGGATTCAGGATGGAGATTGGAATGGAATGGGATGCGAATCATTTGGGGTGAAGAGGGAAGGAGAGTAGTGAGGTGGGACTTGAAATCCCTCCTCTGCTGAGTGCAGCAGAAAAGGAATTACATTTGGGACTCCCAGATTAGGCATGCCAAAATGAGCCTTTCAACTAATAACATTTCCCATCATAAAGAGATCGTCATGTCGTAAAAAACCATTCACACACTTTTCATGCTCTTTACTTTTACTTATACGGAGCTTTCTGCAATTATGTCTTTTAGCCTTTCCCCTTATCCTACACTATTTTTTACATTTAGACTGTCATCTACTCTACCTAATCGCAACGGAACAGTGATACGTTATTTACAATAATGTCCTCTCAGCTATACCTGTATAAGTATACACACACCTGTACACATTATGAACAAAATATTATACTCCCGTTCTACAGAAAGAACTGCATATCATCCTTCATCATGTATTCTATATCAAATTATGTACAAGTAAAGGTACGTAGTAACAATTGATGCATTATGCATTTATGGATGCAGAATGCAGAACATTCATACATAAGAAACATAAGTTCATTTTTTAATTGCTCCAATTTAGTAAAAATGTAAATAAATTAAATCTCTGCCTGTCTTATTACTATTTAGCGTAGGAATGGAAATGTAATCGATTTGGACAGAAATCAAGACTTCCTATTACACAATTACACCACTATTACACTATTTAGTATGTCTATGGACAGATTAGATTCGATTTCAATTGGATTACTTCAATATTGGTGCAATATAAATGCGCATTGTTTGGGAGTCAAAGTGAAAATGAAGGAGTCTGCAAGTTGAATAAAAGTTGAAACTGAAAGAAGCGAACAAACAGAAAATGAGAAACAGAAATATGATACGGATAATACGGAATACGGATAGAAGAAATCTCAATAGAATAGATGAGACTAAACATTTATTTGGTTTGCTAAAATTGCATTGCATTTTGCATTACATTTTACATTACATGCAAAATGCAAATGCCAACAAGAATTGGAGACAAAAGGAATTAAATTATACCTCTTCGTAATAATACCATTGCAGCGCCATCTATGATAACGAATTTGACATTCCAGAGACGGAGCCCGCTAATCTATGGTCATAAGACCACCACATTGAATCCGGGAAATCCAAATTGTAGATTGTCTACAAAAACAATGTTTTAAAATTTGGAGAATTCACAACTGGCAGTTTGGGAATTTCGATATTTTGTCTCTAATCTGCATTTTTTGTGGTAATCAAAACCGCAAAGTTAAATTAATAAATTAGGTGTTTTATTTTTCTAGACTTTTAGCAGATTCAAGTTTTAACAGTCACTTTATAGTTTTATATTACATTTCTTTACTAAATAAGTTCAAGCACAATGGACGAAATGCAAGCTAATTTAGAATCCTACAATTTGCAGCTGCAGCAGGTAACTTCCCGTTTATAAAATATTAAAATATGATGCTACTTTTGTTTTAATGTCGTTACCTGCGTGGGTAATTTTTAAATATAATATCAAGGTTGGTTTAGAGTCCTAGTTCTGCCTGTGCCTGAGTTGTGAGCATGCCTGGGTAGGAATTTTCGAAACATCGTAAAATTACGATCTCGTATTTTCAATGGCTATCTGTTCATTTTGCATTGTAAAATATTTAAAATCGAAATTTTTTAAAGGAAAATTTACGATCGTAATTTTACGATGTTTCGAAGGTCCTGGCTCCTGTCCTCCTTTGGGTTGTGGGTATGAGAAAAAACACAGAAAATATTTGGTTGGACGCTTGTTGAAAAAATATTTTTTTGTCATTTTGGACGCTTGTAGAAAAACAATATATGTACACAAAAACATATCTTTCCCAGCCGATCAAATATTTTCTATTCTAAGTATTTTCTCACCTCCAAACAAGAAGCTACCTAATATTGATATGAGGGTGTTGCAGGCAGGTACTTTTTTCAGTTTTATGGTGTAATATTTATATGTTGCTTTATGTACCTAGGTTGATGCAGCACTTACGTCTGATCCTACAAATGAAGAACTTATAAAACTTAAGTCCGATTTATCGGAAGTTATCGAGCTGACCCAAGAGCTACTGACTCAGCAGTCTGGAAGTTCCAATGACTATGCCACAGGTAATTTTTCTCACCAATTGTATATAATAATAATAAAAATAATAATGTGTGAACTATAAGATGCTGTATGCGTTGCATGAAATAAAAATGAATTCCATTTTTGCAGAAGGGAAGGACGGCCCAATTGAATGGAAGGTAGGAGACAAATGCTTAGCTCCATGGTCTCAGGACGGTAAATATTATGAAGCTGTCATTGAAGAAGTTCACCATAATAGGGGTAAAGTATCTGTAGGTTTCCCACAATATTCACATGGAGACATGACAGACATCTCTACGCTGAAGCAGTTGGACACCTCACATAACCACCCGTCAAGGGATAGCGCTTCAACCAGTGCTGGTGTCAAAAGGCCTGCTCCTAAAGAATCCCTTGCAGAAAGGTAAGAAAACTTTAAATTAATATTTTTCATTAAACATCCCAAAATGAAGAAACTATATCCCATTGCATTACCATTACATAATTACAAACAAGATCACTGAAGATCGGCCAACCCTTGTACTGTACTGCACAATTGTATACTTTAATTAAAGTATTACTATGGCTGGCAAACATCTTTTCCAATCGATTGCCTTTCTTTCTTAGTGATTGATGTTAAGGTATGAGATAATTTTTAGACTCTATGTATTACTACTTCTTACGTTATAAATTTCGTGACCTGTGAAACGATCAAAAATGTTTTCTACTCATGGTACTGCATTCTACATTTTCTTCTGCACTTGTTTGTTGTTTCTCTTCAGGGAAATTGTTAATCAGATAAAAATGGATGCTATTACGTTTTCAGGAAGCAAGCGTTACTGAAGCAAAAGGAGTACCTCAAAAAGAGAAAGCTGAAAAAACAGGCTAGAGTTCAAGAACAAGAAGCGGAACGAGAGAAAGAGAAAAAGAAGTGGCTTTCATTTTCGGTACTTAAAAACACCAATACTTAAATATATTAAATAATTGATTTTGACATACTTGGTCGTTTCTCATGTGATATATTCAATTTCAGAACAAAAAAGGGCTGCTTGGAAAGAAGAAAAGTATATTTGCCTCTCCAGAAACAGTTGATGGAAGAGTGGGAATTGGAACTTGTGGTGTCAGTGGAAAGCCTATGACTGAATTCTCCGCTGCAGAAAAATGGCGAAAAGGGTGGACAAACTAAGTTGGAGTTCGGGACAGAAGTAAAAACAAACCTTACCGTATGTTCTTAAGATCAGAAGATCATTTCCAACTTTGTCGAATAGTGTAATAAAATAATACAAGTAGCATTAAATGCCTTTTGTTGAGGTAATTATGATTTAATGTTACGTGTACTGACGACTCGACTATTGAAACTTAAAAGAAATCTTCCTATTTGCCTATTTGTATTGAGTGTATTAAAGGATTTTATTAAAATGTTATTATGTGTGATGTAAGTATGTCTTGTGACAAATTGTATTCTGATCCGTGAGTCTGAGTCAAATCGTCAAATGCTCATAAGAATCATTAATTAATTAATGCTTGGAGACATAAATGAAATGTAAATGCAGTACATAACAAATAGTATGAAAGCAGTGCATTATAAAATGAATTGTAAAATTGTAAGTAGGTAATACATTAGAAGAGTGTAGGCCGTAGGCTATGTATGAATTAACAACATGGACTAAATTATGTCCCAGGAACTTGTTCTACAACCGCGCACTGTTTAATAATATTTTGAAGTGAGTTATAATCAGTGAAGAATAATTGTAAATTGTAAATGAAGTGTTAGTCTTTTGTTAATTAAACGTTATTATTTGCGATGTTTCTGATTGTACAAATTCCGTAGGTATACTATTATTACGATTGTCTTTGAATGTACTTTATGATATAAAACGCATTTTTTTTCTTAATAAATCATACTGCGACACAGAAATCGGAGCCAGTTACCACTTTAAATGTTAACTTTACTAACGAGAAAATTTATTATATTTGTTTGTTGGTTAGCTAGTTAGTTAGTTTTTATTGATCACAAGAGCCAGTTAGTTTTCACACATATGCATTTACGACAAAGAATTTGCTATTATGATATTACAACGCAATGCTTGTATGGTCGCCCTTGAGCACTCGGATAAGGACTTAAAAATTGGACTACAATTTTATACAGTTTATCTCAGATATATGTAGGTAGCAAAGTACTGTGATAGAAATGACAGGCAGGCTTGGCGGTGCTTAGTTCTTTCATTTTCAGATTTGAATTTCTTGACCCTTGTAGAAAGAGCTATGGTCAACATAGACATGTGGAACTACCACCATTCTAAAGGTCTTCTCAATTATCCGTCGACCGTAACGGCCGACGGATAATTGTCAAGCTATATGAGGACACTAGTTGATGTAAATAACTTTTGCCCGTTCCTGCCCTTTCCGAAAATATTTGACTTCAGAGGGAGGTATTTCATTTTGAGAGTTGACTTTTCCTGACACCCCCAGCCAAGATGGGTATCAAAAGAAAGATGTTACAACATACACTCAATTACATGGCCGTATTGAGGGGGCGCATACCGGGTAAATGCCCCCCCCCCCCCAAAGTTTAGGAAAATGCTCAAAATTTTCCGTGCTTCGCGCGAAATGAGAATTTTTTCATTAATTTTTGGGCGAAAACAGCAAAATTTTTCGACATTTTCATTATTTTCAGTTGTATTCGAAAATATTTTTTAATAAAATGTGTTTGGCTTGTCCCCCCCCCCGAAACTGAGTTCTAAATACGGCCATGCTCAATGAAGTCATCGATCTACTCCCGCCGGACGGGGATTTACAGAAAATGGTTGGTGTAATTCTTCCCAATACAAAATTTTGGAGTAGATTTATAAATAGTAAATATCCGTCTAATAATGTCTATAGGACGAGGTTATGTTATTTCGAAGTCCTATGCTATAGGACTTTCACCATGTGATGTGAATGTCATTTTGTCTGTCGTCCTAAATAGCGAGTTTATGACTCCATTCCAAGCGTACTCCACTTTCCCTTTACTTTCTTTTTGGTGCAGTTTGGGTGAAAGAAAAATTAAAATCTCGTATGCTTAAAAAAACTTCAAAAAATGTTGGTGTGCTATTGAGGAGTGAAAAGACGAAATGATATTTATATAGTGAAAGTCATATGCTATGTTGTAATACTAAAAGTTTAAATAGAAACAGAATCCGAAGCGATGGATAATAATTATATTTCTACGCAATAGATGTGATTTCCTATCATTGTGTGACAGCTCAGCAAATGTTGTATACGACTTTCTTTACGGAGCAGAAGCTTGTAATTACAATGACTATTATCTAGATTTGAAGAGATATTATTTGCCTTCTGACTCCCAATAAAATCTAGGCAATCTAGAAATTAAATTCTCTGAAGGTTTTACTCTTATTTAATGAAAGTATTCGTTAGTAGGTATTTTGTAGTAGAGATAATAATATACTAACTAAGCACGTGTGCAATAGAGTGTCTATAAATATTGATGAAAGAAATACTATATTACATGATAGCGAGTGAATTAGTTGTGTGTCATGGAGCTTTCTAACTTTATTCAGATTCACATAAGTGTGCATCAACATTGGAAGTGTAAATAGGTGTGTAGTGAAAGGAAGACTTTCTCGGGAAGACAAGTCAAAAGCTCTATCTCTTTCCTGTCATTCTAATAATACGACGCAACTGCACACGACAGAACTTTTCTGAGGCTGAACTTCATCGAGAGGAAATGTGAGCTGTCCTGGTTTTCAGCTTGTAATATTATGGCCTTCAGGAAAAAGTTTCTATGTTTAGGAGAAGTCGTATAGCTGGTTCTGTTATGCGACACGGGAGCGGGAGGGAGGGTAAAACCTACCACTATACTTTACTAGATTCGGTGACATACCTACACACTCCCATAATAATATCATAGGGATATAGACGGAAGCTAATAGGTAGGTAGTTTATAACAGCAGCCATGCTCCTAAAGAACTACGCACCTAATCATGCCTCGAGTCCTACATAGGAACTTGTGCGTGAGAAATATGGGTTTGTACCTGAATTGTGAATCTCTTGAAGTTCAAATCCAACTACAAACCAAACTGTAGGCCATAAGCTCAACCAAACGTCAATGTACAAGCAGAAACGATGTACAGAAGAGCATTACTCAGTACACACTGTATGTAGGATATGGCTAAAGTTTCGCGTGCGACAAAGCTAGTGAACCCAAGTTGTGTTTTACCTAGCCATTAAAACATAACTTGGCCACATGAGCAATACATACATACGGCCTGTTATGTGAACTAAATTGACGTAGGATGGAAAGGGAATGGATAGAACTTAACTGGCTGGACGCATGGCGTGTGGTTCGTTGGTGGCACAGAACAGTCTACATACAATAGAAACTTCTGCGAACCAAGCACTTGTACGTATTCAGTTAAAATCAGTCAAAAAGGATGATGAGAAAATACCTGATATTTAATCATAGGTAAAGACTGTGCTTGTCACGTTTTATAGGATATAGACATCTGACCTATGTACAACCTAAACAACCTTCATCTTGTCATTCAAACTCATCACCATCGTGCTCCAACGCACACTTATCCTATTGTTAAATACGTACGTACTACGTACTCACTTTAATCGCATCTAATGTAAATGTCATGTACGTATGACTGAAACGACTAGTCAGCCTTATAAATAAGTTATAGTGGAATTTCATCAGACCATCCTTTTACGTTTCATTCAATACCAAGAAATACCAAGTACCTACTTTTAAACTTAGATTCCTATGAAATTACCGTTTTATTAGGTACCCTTTATTACTTAACCACATAATTCAATTTTCTGCTGAGTATCTAAACCGTAGTTTTTATATTTTCATGCAATATTTTATTTTATTTTTGTAACTTGCAAAAGGATTCCAATTGATTTCTCTGACTAAATTCGAATATCTGAGAAAGCATAATCAATGCTGCTGTATATAAACAAAATATACCCCATTTTCACATTACAAATATCGTAAGCCTACTACACGGCACACATTAAAGGAGAGTGGAGTTAAACAGCGAATAGACATTGTCCATGAACGGTCCATTCCACTTCCTGCTACTGTTGTCGCAAGTTTTTTAGCTGCAAAATCCAAAATTCTGATTCCGACATTTTGAGAAAACGTAGAGAGTTGCAAAAAATGTCAGAAATAAAGCAGAGAAAAAACTCGAGAGCACCTTGAGCTGAGTGTTACAACTATCTTCTTTTAAGTGGGCCGGAAAATTCAAAATACATTTTTCGAATGCATTATCCCCACTCCACAAAACCCCATTTTTTTTTAAATATGGAGTTGTAATTTTGTAAATGTTGGTTGGCTCTCGAAAAATATGGGACAATTTCAAAAATGTGCATCTCATTGCTCTACTCTAAGATTTTTTGCTTAAATCAGGATTTTGCAAAGTTACAACTTGCAACCCCTCCTGAGAGGCTAATAAATTCGGAGAGTAATTAATGATATCGGGAAAAATTTAAACGAGTGTGTTGGGACTAAATCAGGTCGATCTTTATGTATTTTTTAACACGATGCAAAATACCATCATCAGCCAAAACTAAAGAATTAACTTTAGTTTCAATTTCATTTTAAAATAGGCGTTTGAAAAACATGAGGTGGTGCGAGTGCTTACAGACCTTACAGTGCAGTATTATAAGACACAGTTGACAAAACTTTCATTTTCTGAACAATTATTCCAAAAAACACTTTCTGGAGTTTTCACTGCTACATCCTATATCTTTCACCAAAACTTTACCAATTTTGGTGATTTCTGACTCGGATATGCGGCGCTAGATAAGAAAAAATGGTATATGAACTGTGCGTCTTGGCACTTGGTATACTGCATGCATGTCAATTGTTATAAGCAATCTTAATTATAACGATTGTGTACCTACGCTATATATACATAATAGTATGAACTTTATAATCGTGTAATTGATGTGTATATAGCCGTTTGCTGACCTAATCCTTTTTAAGAGATAGCAATTAATTACAAGCGTTTGTTTGATGTAAGCTATGGATGGGATATTTGGATAATTCTAAGTGTAACTTTCTCTATGGATCAATTTGCAACTAAACTGTAGAGAGTAGTGTCCCTGCACAAAGCTTACTGTAGTTTGACCTATTAATAGCGCACGTGAATAGAAATTCTGGTTTTACCATGCAAACTTAACAAGAGCAGGGCTTCTCGCTACTCAAGTCTACAATTTAATGCAAAAATGCTATTCATGGGATTATGTTGCTTATTTATTATTCGTACACGAAGGCAAATAATACGTGTCCATTACGTACCTAATAATAATAGGGCACTTGTTTTGAGAAATAGCGTCATTGCCAATGCGGTATTCTCGCATTTTTAAATACTGTCTGCCAGGTTTCAGTTATGTACTTATCTTGCGAAAACTTTGTGCAAGAATGCAAATAATATTGTTCTTAAGTGTTAGTTATGTCCTATGATGTAATGCATTCATCTGCCCTCTGATTATAAATGCACTTTGGTTATTATAAACGTAGCCCTAATTACAAGACACTACACAAAAGGGAAATAATGAGTAGGAGAGGAAGGCTATATTTATGTAAGCATTCGGAATGCAGATATTGCTTTTCCCGAAAAACTTTCTCCGCTGTACAAATAATATTGCAACTATTATAGGTAGTAAAATGTAAGAGTAAAATTACGAGTAGGATATAGTGCAGAGGGAAAAAATATTTTCCCGATTATTTTTACTAGTGCGTTTTATGGCGGGTTGGAAACGGAGAAATCTGTGTTTTATTTGCTATTTAGGAATGTTATGTGCTATATCTATAATAGGATTGTTGAATACCTACTTGAATAGTAAATGCTATGTGGTGCCCTATAGTTATTTAGATTTAGGTAGGCAGTTTCGGTGGTGGTGGCTTAAGCGTGGAAGCAGCCTTGCCCTTCCTTTTGCCTTTTTAACTATTCATAGTTCCTGGAAACATAGACGTCAAGGGAAAATGGGATTGAAGTAGCATGGCATTGCAAGGAGAGCCAAGGTAAATTTGGTGGACTGAACGGATGGACGGGGCTTGGCCGTAAGAGCAAGACCCAGTTTTTCGGTTGGTGGCTGTTGCTAGCTTCGGGCTAGGAGGCAGTTGCCGAACCGGCATTTACTGCTTGCTTCTGTTCTGCGGATTGGATTATACATCCGCAACGCCTGACTAGAATATAAACTGAGTGTATAACGTGTGTGTTAAGTAAAATGAAGAGGAGCATGCACACGGAGAGAAAACACTTTCTTATCGTCGCGTCACTCAGTTTCAGTCCAGCAAAGCTCGATCGGGAGTGTAGCATATTTTATACGCTTCAGTTACCTACTACGACGGACTTACTTTTAGGTGCCTTAGCTTTAAATAAATAGAGAGAGAGAGGAATGGTATCGTATAGGTAGTTCCGTTGTTCGCTCATGTTCATGTCGCTCGCTTTTCCTAAGTCAGTGAAAGTAAGTAGCGCTTTCAGAGGTTCTTATGATATATTCGACTGCCGTCGATTTGGAAGCTGCAATATGTACTAAATGCGTGGCTGGCAGTCTTTTCCCTTTTCTCTTTCCCACATCTAGATGCTCTTGCTCTATTTCCTTCGTAATGTATCGTTTTACTAGCTCCTGAGTTTTCCTTTCTTCCCGTATCCCAATTCGGAGAACTTCGTCAGAGCCCTGCTCCTCACTTCGGCAACTGTGCGTCTGTTATACAAACTACGTATGGACCGCTCTACTTTCTCCACAAACGATGTTCCTGCTCCACTTTCACATTTACACATCGCTACACATTCTTCGTCATCTACAGAAAATCATTCTTCCAGGATAGCAATACCAGGAACGAACTAGACTTCCTCTGTACAGCTGATGACACTTTCTTCACTCCCACTCTTCTTCAACTTACACATCCTTCCAAATTCTGTAATATATTATTCTACACCTTTCCTTATCCATAGCGCTCTATTGGCTAGATGTTAAAGCTAAAAGTAGCTTAGCTTCTAGCCTACCTACCGAGAAGCATCTCTGTTGCTTGGCATAATTCACTTGCTACATGACGGCGATATCCTACTAATGCGTGGCGTAGCCTACTTTCCAGGAATATTTTAAACTTTCTCCTATCTAGCTTGGCTACCGCTCCACTTCTTGACTGGATGCACGCTCTGAGAACTAGCACGGGTTACTATATCCTGCCTCTACTAATTACATCTCATTTGACTTATAATTAATATTATATTTATTTGGGTCACCAATGAAGTTGTTAAAGAAGAGTGTTACTTTTATGCTGATTAACGAAAGTTACTTTATGGGAATTTTTAAATATGTCTGTATATCAGAGCGGTAACTTTTAAAAACGTTTGAGTTTTTTCTACACAATCCTGTCAGTGGAAGTTAAAGAAAGATTATAACAGCCCCCTCGTCATACACATTTAAAACTTTTGGCTCTTGGTTTAGCGAGAGTTACATAATAATAATATGGCTAATAATAAAAAACCATTTTTTTAGTTATGAAATATTGAGCAGATTTGTTGGCAATGGATATGGTAAGTAGCAAGACCTTTGCTGAACAGCTTGGGTGAAAGTAATGAATAACCGTAGCTCTGTAAATATATGGAAAAACAGTTGGTACAACGTCCGACTATTTTCACCCGTCCTACCAACACCCGTGAATGGGTAAACGTTTGCTTTTCTGAGAAACAGAGCATTACTTTTCGCTTATATAAATGAAGAAAGGAGCTGAACGACTATCATAACAATGAAAACGAGAAGAGTTTCCTTCTCTACCTTTCCAGGGATCAAGAACTCGGCTTCCATGAAACACGTTCACCTTAGTCCATGAGGTATACCTAATGCATTTGCCTATTTATGCAGATGAAAAGCACTGAAGAAAACTTAGAAAAGGAACATGTACGCTTCTCACATAATCAGTAGCAACATATTTCTGTCCTGTATGACCGTTATCAGCATCATTACCAGTAATTTTAGTGAGTTTCGTAATTTTTTGTTGCACTTGCACCTAAAAGCCATCCAACTTTAATGCCGTCCGAAAAGCACTGAAAATATGTTGACGAAAGATGACTATTACGATTTGCCGTGCTCTGAAAGGGCAGTGGGCATGGGCAGACCATATTTTTTGATGGTTGCATTATATTATAAATCTAACACCGAGGCATAGGCAGGCCAACAAATCAAGCATTAGAAAAAAGACATCCAAGAAAAAAGCTGTGCAATATTGAGAAATCAAGTTTGCATCTAAACTCTAATCGTAGCAGTGTAAACATCTTGGCAAACAAAGTGACGACTGCTAAGAAATGGACAAGTAGATTTTCTTGTACTTTTAGCTTTTCCATCTTTATTAGTCTGTTGAATACCAAGAAGACCTGGAGGGATTCGAGTAGGCAGTGAGTTTCACTTGACTGACGATTCTTGGATGTTGAAACGGAGTAGTTGGAAAACTAGGTAAGCTTTCTTGGAACTATTTGGGATTTTAAATTTCTATCTATCGCATCTTCTTTCTCATCCATCTGTTCTCTGTAGCTGGCTAGAGTGAAATGGTATTTGCTGTACGAACGCAACTCACGCAACGCTACCGAATTTGCTGTTTTCTCGCTGTACCTTGGTGGAAAATCGGTGCATTGTGGACGGAGACGGCTGACTGAAAGTGCTGGAGCTTGTAGCTGTAGCTCAAACTCGAACTGGGCAATCACCAGAACGAAAGTTGCAAACAAACTACACAGTTTCCATCATAGCACACCACAATGCATCGTGTGCACTAAACCCAGCTGTAGTTACCCATACTACTTTTCCACCTCTTTCTCTCTCACTCTCTCAACTCGAGTAACTTCACTAAATAACTCACTTCGTTTTTGCCTTTTCACAGTTCACTCTACAGTTCTCTGTCATTTAAATATATTTCGGTCTCATTACATACTATCCTCCAAATTCCACTCTTGAGCTCAGTAAAATTTAGCAACTCTTCCTAATTAGTTACTTCACTGTGCTGTCTCAACTCCAATTTTCAGGTAAGATTTTCTCTCAGCGCTTTTTAGTAGGTACCTGGTTAATAATTCGTCATAGAACAGAAAACGGAAGCCTCAAGCCGGTATGTACCTACCTACTTTAGCCGGTTCAGTAGGTATCACAAAATCTTACTTCTAATCTCAGGCTCTCACCAAGGAGTCTCTGAAACTCAGCATTTATCCACTGCATATCTAGCATATTATTATACCTGTAATTAGCATCTGTTTAGAATAGCAAGAATATATTTAAAAATCGGCTCTTTTAATTTAAAACAATACTATCTTAATGACATTAATTATGCACTAATGATAAATGCATTACCTAATTGCTTTATCGATCCGTTTCTGTGCTGTGCTACGTGCACTAAAGCACTAAAAATTCTTCCTTGAAAATATAATAAATAATAATAAGTACATTTAAATTCCTTTGGAGCTAGGACGTCGTGTAATGATTCTTATCTAGAGATTTTTAGAAATATCCTGAAAAAATTACGACCTACTTTTGGGCCTAGCCTAGGCCTAGTTTGCTGTTGACTTTCATCCTTTGTGTGCGTTTACTTATGCTGTGATGGATTTTATTGATCCAATGTATAGCGTCTATAGAAGAGCTGACGCACATTTTAAATTGTACTTCAGTGAATGTACACGAGACTTGGATATATGCTTGATTGTTCTATAAATATCATATATATGATGCATATCCATCTATATCTATGTATATAAAACCATACTAATAGTATAATAGGGCTATGGTATAACTATGCTTTCTTGCATATCCCCACTTCATGTTCATGAAGAAAAGATAATAAATTGCTGAGTTTTCCATACAGTTATTTCACAAACACTGATCAGTTTGTTGTACATGGTAAGGAAAGATGGGTCGAGGAGAATGAGAGACGAATGTGTATAAGTATTAATACACTATTGATAATTGATAACTGCGAATAATTATTCGTATTATTGCCTACGTGTATTTTGAAATGAGGTGCACCTCTCCTTCCCCAAGCTCTTAACTTGTTGTTTATGAATTTATGACGAACAAAGCCATAATTCCTGATTTGAATCCATACACACTTTCTTTTCGAAATGTAAGTAGCAATTCTCATTTCATACTCCTGTCTCGCGTCATATGACAATACAATTCTGTGATTACGATAATGGGGATACTATTTATCATTCTGCTATTAAGTAAGTATGGTCTCAATTCATAAATTACTACTGTAATGGCAATTTTATTGTTTATTGTCAATGCAGCCAAGTCGTAAGGATTAATTGCATAGTTGTTGGCATTCTTCATGCATTTATGTAACATTAAGTCTGTTTTAATGGATGTATAGGCACATAAGTATCGAATTACATAGACCTTGAACAATATCGTTATTTGGAATTACTCAATAGAAGTTGCAAATTGCATTTTAAGTAGTCTTCATCGCACAAGTAAATCAAATCCTGGCATTTGATTTACTTGTGCGATGAAGACTGCAGTTTCATTTGTAGCTTCTTTCCTCGTGCCTATCTTAGGTACCTTAATAGCGATCTACTTAGTTGAGCATTATTTGCAAATGAAACAACACACACCCTCCAAGCAGCTTTGCAACTAAAGAGGTACGCTAATCAAATTACCGTTTATAGGTAGTTACTATTTAACACTCGGGGTAAAAGCTTTTTACTAATAACTTACGCAATGCTAGAATTGCATATGGCTTGGGGTGGTTACGGCTTTTACTTGCAATAATAATATCATTTTTTACTGCTAAATGCAGCGATAATATCTGAAACTTCCCTATTAACACACAATAATTCACGGTGCAATCCAATTTAATTCATTTCTCTCCTTATATTTAGGAGTACTTTTATCGTATATAATATTTCGATGGATTGGTATAATTGCCAACTTATTGCAGTACGGTTGACAATAATCATTCTATGTACAATAATGCTAATATGGTTTGGGCATATCATATAGGTAGTTATCTTCTACTCCTCAAATTCACAAACAAACGTAGTCGATAAGTCTGTACTGGAGAATGAAGTTTCTCAATCCAGGAAAGTCAACAGAGACGAAACGAGGTTAGTTTATTGATCTCCGAAAACTCATCACAATATCAGGGGTATATAAAATTATTTCTCCCATATGGTTATGAAGGTTATGTATAGGCTTTCTCGTTTTAGTTCATTTATACATATGTGGACATTGATCATCATCGATTGTCACATGAATTCGTTAGCAATCGTCTTGATTTATTTTATTTACTATTTCATAAATATAAAATTACGACACAGTAAAATTATGGCATGGTCCCAAGGACACTATAGAAGTATATATAATATATATTGAGGGAGGCTCTGTCACTGTCAACGAGAGCTTTTTTAATCACTAAAGAAATGTGACGTCATCTGAAATCAAATTCGTAGATTCCACAGAAGGGGATGGGAACAGTACATATAAATATTGCTGCATATATTGGTTTGTAGCTTCGGAATTAGAAGGTCTACAACGATGGGACCAGTCTCAATCGAATTTAAGAATGCTTCCTCGCCTTCATACAACGCATGAAGGCTGAAACCCACTTTTCATGTTAGTTATCATTGTCCTCTGTTTGCGTTTGCGTGGTATACGAATATACTTAATTACGTTTGGCTTCACACGTAGATTCAGAGTAGAATTAGAATTGTTGCCTTATATTATTATAACCTGTAATTTGAGAAGACCATTGTTAATTAATGCAAATGCACAATTTCTTGTAAATACCATTTATTTTATTTTTCGTTACCTCACTGACTTAACAATTTCCTAATAAGGAGCGAACAGAGACGCTATATAGACGTGTTGACCAAACCTCTTTTTATTAATATTAGTGACTAACAACGCGTTTGAAGATAAACAGGTTCACTATCGGAAGCTACTGCATCTATGTTTACCTTGATCATAATATTCAAAAGGGAATGGACTTTGTAGTAGGCAATAACAAAACGGCAGAGTGTAAAAGTAAAATTTGTCTCCTCAGACATTTTTTGTCTACGACATGTGCAGTGCTTGAGAGGTTATTGTATATGAACATTAGGCCCAATAAATCCCGTTCCATTTCCACAAAGTGTTTACTACGTAGGAAGGGGGATAAAATTCGAAATGACAATGGTCCAGCCTAGCCGACGGGTCCAGAGGTAGATTAGGAAAGCTGGAAGGCGAAGGAGAATAGACGGATAGGTAGATAGCTATAGCATATTATCTCTGTATGGCTATATGTAGGTAAACAGAGAAGATTTTGTAGAAAGTGCGCAGAAAGTATTTCCATAATTCGGATATTAGGTATGAGGCAATATATTAGGTATGATTCAATTGAAAAGCGGAATGGATTTGGGTGTATGTATGTGGAGGAGATTTTGTGAGCAATTCCTGTTTTATTTATCCCTTGCTGTAGCCTACACTTGAGAGAGTTCCATTGAGTTTCATGTAATTGAAAGGCTGTGGCTGACTGTCACTCAAGCGCTAGGACATGGCAGGGAAAGTAGATGAACAAATAGATTGATACTTTGGTGTAGAGGCACTCATCTCCGGTTGAATCTCTCGAGGACTCTACACAACGCCAGACTACCCCGCTCGTCTCCTAAGAACAAGGACCATGCAATGGACATACATTTTAACTATACGTTTTAAACCATGTAAATCCTATAAGTATATGGCTATTGCAGCAGATCGGAATACATAAAAATGTATATGATCACATCATAAGCTATGATAGATAAGTGGAGTATATCTGCAGTAGACGCGTGTAGATATAGTGCCATAACGAAACATTTTTGCTTAGTGCAATATATGAAACCTTCATCTCCTGATTAGAAATAGAATATATAAGTTAGGGAAAAGAAGGCTTAGTGTTTCTATGTGTTTTTGTCTGAATAGTTTTGTGGGCTATGAATGAGTGAGTGTTTGTACAGTATCTTCAGGAGTGCGTATGTACCTAGCTACGGCTGTTCCGAGAAAGTGGTAATAGGATGGTGAGTTAGGACGAGGAAGGCACGAGCTGGAGAGTCAGTACATGTGCTCGTGTTCGCTATGGAAGTTTCAGTCTCCAGCTTTTCGAAGGACACAGTGGGAATCGATTGCCCTTAGGAAAGTAGAGCCGAAACACTGACTCTATGTAGCTGGAGAAGTGGAATGGGAGAAGAGAGACTCTATTTATGTAGGTCACAGAAAGACAGGAAGCAAGCGAATTGGGAGCAGGAGCGAGGCAGCATGGCATGGGCGCTGAAGGTGACCGTCTACTCCCTCAATGCTGGCTTTGTATGTGTACGTAAGAGACCAACAGGCGAACTAATCACCGCAACTTCTCCACTGGAGAAAGTCAGATGGTTGGGCCATTGCCATTGAAATCATGCTCACTCCTTCCTCAGTCCGTTCAACTAACGACACGAGGAGTTCAAACAAAGTACATCAGCCCAAGGTAGATACTTTAATTCCTCGCCCGTCAAAATCAGGCCAGACAGCGCACCGGCTACACACATAGGTATCTCTGCAGACACAGAATCAAGGAGACCTACAGACATTTCCATGAAAAGTCCGTGACGATAGCAGACGAGCCGAGGGAAAGGAAATTAAGACAGCAGACGCTATAGTCTAAATTGCAATAAGGGGATAGCTTAAGTTCAAGACGCAGAATATTAGTCGGAATAGTGCTTATCGTTTCACTCCTGACAATCATGTCATGACACAAAACCCTGCCATGTCTTCAGTTTTATTTGTTCTTTCAGTGTCACGTCTTATTGCCTATTTGCCTACTGCTCGATATTCTATTAGTAATGTGATTATTAAATGAGATGGTCAACATTCATTTTGCATATATACTTCGTCTTGAACAGTGGGAACCATTAACATCCACTACTGAATAGCTACTATATTGAAAACTAATAAAGCATTTACCTGGAATTAGGATTCATTTCATTAACCAATTCTCTGTAGCATTTACAAATTAAATTATTTCATTTTAGCTTCCTCGTAGCATACCCTCTAAAGTTTCCATTTGCAGTAATTAATTTCAATAGACGAATTGCAATACGTACCCCGAACAATTTTAGGTCGATTTTAGGCAAAGTAAGCGCCCGGCGGCGAGAACGCGAGTTAGCCGACAAGGAGCAAAATACCAAAGTAGCATTAGAAGTCAGTGTTTGACTTG
>JAAAYG020020073.1:0-18997 GCA_009936455.2 Tomocerus minor
GGAAATCCTTGATTTGTCTCACCAAGGAAATCCTTGATTTGTCTCACCAAGGAAATCCTTGATTTTTCTCACCAAGGAAATCCTTGATTTGTCTCACTAAGGAAATCCTTGATTTGTCTCACTAAGGAAATCCTTGATTCGTATCACCAAAGAAATCCTTGACAGTTGACAATAGCCACCGTGTTAGGTCAAAAGCCAAAGACGAAATAAACTCTTAATTCGTCTGACCTAGGTCAACAGTGACGAGAAAGTGACAATGGACACCGTGTCCAGGTCAAATGTCAAAGGCACAGCAATCTACCATAGAGTCTACTACTTGCGTGTTACCATATGAACCTAACCTACACAACTTTTCAGTAGGTTCTATATAAGAAACACAATATATTGATGTCTGATTGTTTGATGCATTACTGTCCTTCTATAATATTACGTACTCTATTCTTATGAGCTACAATTGAAATGTGCGCGTGTTCTAGAAAGAAAACAACAGTGGATATTATGAAACAGTATCCACACAATTCAAAAATAGTGACTATCTTCATGCTTAGATTAACGCGTCTTGCTTGATCCTGCAAAAATTTTCGATTTTCATAGAATTCATACAGTCGAATTCTCTTAGAAAACTCTGCGAAGACATACCAAATGTCAAAAAATCCGGTGCTCAAGAATAAATGCATTGTATAATGAAATTTGTCACGAAAACAGTCACGAAATTCGAAACCAACTGATTGTTGATGTGAAACTTCTGTCGTAATTGCGCATTTAGCTCCCATTTCTTTTTCAAGAACACCAACATAATATTCTGTTTTCTTGTCTATTAGATAAAAATGTTTTTTGTAGACTGGGGAATAAATGAACTGGTTTGTGGTTATTACGTGGTCAGGTATTTCTTGTTCTTCAGTGTCGTTTTTGAATCGGTGGGAAATATTATGTACTTTAAACACGTATTTGTATTCACTATTGCTTTGTCTACCGAATCTGGCTGAGGTTGGAATGCCGAGTTTATATCCATTATCCAGAAGCTCAAATATATTTTTCATGATATATCGCTCTTGAGGAACAATTACATAGCCAGTTATGTAGGTTTCATACGAAGTTGCAAGAAATATTGCCATTAATGCTGCAATGGCATAATGAAATTTCTTGCTGTTGTTTTGATTTTGTCTAATGAGAATTGCAACGGTAGAAATAAAAACAAATTCTAAATTGCGTTTCCAAGCCGATGAAAACTTGACTGTTAAGAATATGTCTATAGAAAACACGATCAGGATCAGCATCCAAACAATATAATCAAAAGTTCCGTCAATCCAAACGAAAAGAGAGACGGGTTTGAGGTTCTCCGTCTCTTCGCAGTAAAGGAAAACATATTCTTTCGTATTGTACATCATTATTTTCTTTTCATAATTTTTCCAACGAGCGAGAATATTTCTCTCAATTCTATTTGGTCGGATGTGCCCACAAGTCTCTATTATATCTTCTATGTCCTCCATTAATTCTTCATGGAGACCTTTTCCAATATAAACTGTTGAAAAATTCAAGTTAACAGACATCGCTTCAATTGCCCACACATAGAAATTGCAGATTTTAATACCGTGAAACAATCCATTTTTGATAATAGTGTAACTTGATTTTCCACACAAGTGCAAGTGGTTTAAATATCTGTCTTTGTCTCGTAGAATTGGATCTCTTACAGCAATGTAACGTCCATTAAAATTTTTATTCAGTTTTTTCCAGTGTAGATGCCATTCGGACACGGGGAATTCTGAAGGGATTTTGGCAATCTTGTAGGTAAATTTTGAAAATGTATAGAAAGATATTTTGCGTCTTGATTTAATATGCATTACTTAAAATTCTGCTAGAGACATTGAACTTACAACTGCAATTATAAACTTTTTCTCCGAAAATCTTCGGTCATAAATAACTAAAAACTTTGCGCTAGGTCTGGCCAATTCTTTTTCGAAATATAAAATAAAATAATCTTTATTGTATTCAGACTTTTCAGAGTTTTTAAAACCAAGTACGACATTTATACTTTTACGTGATTTAGCAGTGGAGTTTCTTATGTTTATGATCCTGTATTTTTTGTATTCGGATTTTTTTATATATTTTTTTAAATTCGCTACTCTTTGAATAGTCCAAGCTTGATAGTGTTGGTTTGCCAAAAAAAATAATTCTGCATTGTCAGATTTGCCAAAACTTAAAAAGTTCATGTCATAACTTGCGTCAAATCCTCGTAGTTTTAAACTACCTGAAGCAGTCGATCTTTTCAGTAGCACAGCAAAGAAAACTAGTTGCGGAATAATTTTGACACTGTAGATGCACATTGTGCTGTCGATATAAGTCGATAAATGAATGACAATCTGTTAATAGATGAATTCCCTGGGTTTCAGATTTTTAACAATTAAAGTGAATTATGGATTCCAAGAAAGGGTTTTACAAGAATTGCATGACTGTAATCAAACTAACAATAAGAACGATATCTGTGAACTGTATTGAATATCTCATTTCTCTGGGCTGTGTACGCGATTTTTCTATTCATGATTGTGGCCCTGTTTAAAAACAATATGGATTTTTCAAAAATTTTCGGAAAAAATTCAACCTTCCAAAGGAAATGGTCCACAGTATTGTGCTATCTGTGATCCGTAGCTCTACATCTATATTACATAATCATTTGTTTTCTCCGTATTAGAAATAGCTTTTTTATTATACTAAGTACACTTAATTATTTTAAGTTATAAATTTCTACTCTTTAAATTTTAATTTATGTATTGCGAATTTACTTATTACTGTCTTCTTGGCAAATCATAATTGTATGATCAGTAACAATAAAGTCAGTATATATATATATATATATTACATGGAAATGTATAAAAATCGATAATGTTCTATATCTTTCTAACCTGTTGGTAAGTTTCATTTTCAGGACCCGCTGGTACCTGACCATAGAAAACCCCCCTTTTTCATCAAAATGCAGCATATAAATTTAACCAGAACTCGCTAATTATTTTGCGTAAAAACGTATTTTCAAAATTCTGCCCTCTTGAAGACAAAAAATTCTTGGAAAATTGAACATTCATCGAAAACAAAGCGGGCAAAGACAATAATGAGATTCTATTTGGGGGCCCGATTATTATTGACACTGGAACTGACGTAATTAGAACTATAGAATTGTCTTCTTTATCACTACTATATAGAATATACAAAATTCCAATGAAATCAGCAAGGACTTCAGTAGAAATTATCTGTACAGTGTAATGTCAAGAAAGGTGAACTTTTTTCAACTCTTGTATACAGTTACACCGGGATATTTTGTAAATTATTAAGAGCAAGTTCGTTCCAGTATTTGCTCACGACATTAATGCATGATTTATTTGTAATTCTTCTGTACCGTACATGACTATAAACTTTGACGATCAACGATTTTTTTCTTTGTCGGAGAAATCAACAGTAGCACCACCAAGCAAGACTATTTTTACTCGCAATAGTGCGGTAAGTGGTACAAAAAAATAGCACAATGCAAGTTGATTTCCAGTTCACAAATAAAAAGAAAACGTCATCGTTAAGTCATCGACATTACGGAGTACGCAAAAGAATCAAAAATTGTCTTGATTCTCTTGGTAACAACCTGTGACGTCATACGAATCAAATGTTGCTATCGCAATGTATATTCAAATTCAATTCCCGTGGTAACAAACTAAGCGAATCGAAGATTTCGATTCGCTTAGTTTGTTACCACGCGAATCGGAATATCCCTGCACGCACAAGTAGGGGCAAAACTGCTTAATTTCGCAGTTTTTGAATATAAATAAATCAAGCTTATGTACTGACAGATTCACATTCATATGCAGTTTTCTTTGGGAACAGCCAAATCGAGATCATCCTATTGGTCAATTTATTTGAAATACACTCCTCTAAATGGTAATTACTATGACAAATGTCTATGCCATTCTCCATGCAATTCTTATATGCAAAATATTAACTTTTGAGAGATATCTCATGCACAATAGTTAATATTTTGCATATAAACCCCCCCCCCCATTGAGAAAGGTATAGAAAATGGTCATAGTAATTACCAATCAGAGGAGTGTATTTCAAATAAATTAACCAATAGGATGATCCCAAATTTGGCTGTTCGCAGAGAAAACTGCATATGAATGTGAATCCGACTTTTTTTTTAATTTGAAGGTTAAACTACCATGTCATTTTCCCATGCTATCTTAACTGCGATTTCTAATCTCCCGAGTTAACTTTTACCCTGCCCTACCCAGGTTTTAGTTTAGCAAATTACCCTTTTAACTTTGGTTACATTGAGCGTTTGTGTCTTTTTCAGTATTCGCGGACAGTGTTATAAACAAGGAGCGGATATGTGTTTTCCTAAAATCTCGAAATATGTATTTAAATATGTGCTTAAAATCGATAAAATATGTACTTAAATATGCGCTAAAAATCGACGAAATATGTACTTAAATGTGCTAAAAATCGATGAAATATGTACTTAAATATGCTAAAAATCGATGAAATACGTAGGTACTTATAATATGCATTTAAAACGCTCAGTTTTTGAGAAATGAAAGCTAGCAATAACGCTCTATAGCATTGTGGGGGAACATTCCACAATTCCATGGAAATCAATAATGTCTTTCTACATCAACAACTCTAGGAGAAATATAATTTCTCCCAAAAAAGTACATTTTTCTATCCCAAACTACATGGGGGATGTTATGGGGCTCATTGAAAATAGCTGCCCGCCCGTGGCAACAAAGTAAGTCATATAATTTGCCAATAACATTATTGGTAATGTCATGCGAGCTTCATTTCATGACTCAGCTGTCTTTTTTGAATCTTTATTAAATATCCATGGAGATATTCCTAATAGAAGGATTGTCGAAAAAGACAGACAGCTGTTTACGTACCCCTTAATTTATAATTACCGAATAATATTAGTACGGTCTTACCTGGCAATATATAATATATATTGCCTTCTTTTATTTTGAAATAATACAGATTTTTTGTTTCCTTAATCCATGCCTTCAGGAGTGTATAATCATCCCTGATTTAATTCTGGGCATTTTGGTAACGTAGGAAAAGAAATAATTTACTTAAATGTCACGCAAAGTTGAAAATACGTTGGTCATGTCATAGGATTATATTATTTATATGCAAATACTAATACATTTAATCCAATCGACGTTGTGATGTTTGCTGCTATTGCCATGCGTAGATGTTCATGAGTTCTAATGAACTATTTGTTGCATTTTGCATAAATTATATTTGTATTATACATAAAATTTATCTGAATTTCAACTTTTTGAGGAAAATATGTATTTATCCAGAAAATATGTTCTTAATGTTTTATGTGTTTATTCTCAAAATATGTGAAATATGTAAAAATATCTTTTTTCCTATAGGCTTCAGGGGTTGTGAAACGCGGATATCCTAAGTTTCAGATGTCTAGGAGTTACCCCTGAAAACACATAAATAAATACATATCCGCTCTCTGGTTATAAACCATTGCAAATGCTGAAATGGTCAATGCATGTTACCTCGACAAACCCCTTACATGTGCGGGGACTTTACGCAGTAAAAGATCCAATATTTCGAAAATTATTAATGGCACAAGCAAGTCTTTCACATACTTACCAACTGAATGGTACCTTGTCATTGTGAAAGTGTACATAGAAATTGGGGTCAATCAATCGGTTAATCCTTTCGTCGGCATGTGACCTTTTACAGGGCGCATGCCGACGAAAAAACGGTAACATTTGCTGGTAGGTATTTGAGCATTTGTGTGCAACAATTCATGTAAAAGTTCCGATGTAGCTAATTTAATCACCAACAATGTTTTCCCACTGTTATCACAGTCAATCAATACCATTTTCACAGTGAATCACCTCGGTTTTCACAAAGTATCATCAAGGGACTTTTCACCATGACTTTTCACTGGGGCTTTTCAAAGTGACTTTTCATCCTGATATTTCGCCGTGACCTTTCACTGTGATATTCCACTGTAATTTTTCGCTGTGACTTTTCATCGTGATATTTCATCGTTATATTTCCCTTTGACCTGTCACCAGGACTTTTCACCATGAACTTTCACCCTAAATTTTCACTGTGACTTTTCACCGCGATTTTTTACCTCGAATTGTCACCAAGAATTCTCATGGTGACTTTCGACCTATTCGACCGTTACTTTTCACCATGACTTTTCGATTTGATTTTTCACCGTGAACTGTAGCCATGAATTGTCACCTTGACTTTTTTTTACCGTGAACTGTAACCCTGAATTGTAATCTTCACTTTTCATCTTAATTTAATTGTAACTATACGAATTCATAACACACATCTAATTGGTTTTTAGAAAATGTTTTTGAAATACATAATTTTATTTATGTATTTGGTCATGGCAATGGGTTTATGGAAACACATGCATGTTGTGTACTTTGTCACAGAGACTTGTTTTATGACTTCATAACGTACATGCAATTGGAAGCCAAGAGGTTAATAAAGTATAATAATATATATCAATGAGAAAGAGGTAGCCATCTCAGTGTAAATAGTGAAGTTAAAAAATTGGTCGTCGGGAGTCGAACCCAACACTTTTCGATTACATGTCTACTTTGTGAGCCAACTCGCCCAATCGACCATACAAATGTATAGTCGTATTTTAACTTATATATATATCAAGTAAAGTAGCTACAAGTTTTTCGGAGATTTCGGTGTGTAAATCCGAAATCCTTGATTTTTCCAGACGACTTCTTCCATTTCTGAAATAAGACACTCTTTACTCGGAAAAGGTTCATGGGAGGGGAGGTAGTTGGGGGAGTGACGTTCTTGAAAAATGTCTTCCATGTTAGTGTAAACTTCGCTAAACCATTAATGAATTTTACTCTTTCCGACGACGATTATAAGCATAGTAAAGCAAGCGACTAATGATACGAGGTGATATGTTTTTCGCAGACTGTGCAACAAAACGCAAAATACCATACATGGAGTAGTATATTTCCTACGAATGTTGAAGGAAACACCTATTAGACGTTACGACATATCGCACTCTGTAAAAGACTAAGAAAAACTGTAAGAAAGACGATTTCGGTATAAAATAATCGCCTTTAATCTGAAGCAACCATTTGGTATTTCAAATAAATTATAATTTACGATATTGTTTATAAAGTTATATCGTATTAATATTGTATAGTTACATCATGAAAACTACTTTTCGCCAAACTGACCGTTTCCTTCGCCAAATGGTATTTTCGTTTCGCAAACTGTCCGTCACTACAAAATATCTTTTCGTCAAACTGACCGAAACTGCCCTACAACCCAAAACTATTGACTTTTACTTTTAAGGAAAATTCTTAGGTTTATATTTTATTTTCTCTTCAAATAGAGGACAATATTAAATATATTCTATAATAGACACTATATATGTTTTTCATATACATAAATATTGGAATAAATTGCCCTTTTGCACAATTGCATAGGTAACCTAACAAAATGAAAAATATAAACTCAACCATATGAAAAAATATGAAATTACATTTTTGCTAGGTACCCAAGTTGGCTGAAATCCATGGCGGATGCAGCAATAGGCTTTTGCGTTGGTAATATTGGTGGTTTTTCTTTTACAGTTCGATTTGGGTCGTGCACTTTCATGTGAATTCTCATATTTGTCTTGTTCTTCGTTGTTTTCCCACACTGTTCGCAAACGTATGTTACCTGACTATGGTGCATCTCTCTAGTGTGTTTTTTAAGACCTTGGCTATGTTTAAGTAAAATTCCACATTCTTTGCATCGGAACTGCTCTTTGTCTTTCCCTTCATCACTGTGGATTCCCCGTGCGTGTTTCTTCAAATATTTCAAACAACTAAAGCCCGCTCCACATTTATCACAAATAAAGGACCTTTGGCTTTCAGGATGATGGTGTTGTTGTTCATGAATACTCAAGTGATGTTTGGTCATATATTTTACCCCACAAGCTGTGCATTGAAAAGTAATTTCGGGAAGTTCTGAATGTGCAATGCTTTTGTGTCCATACAATAAATAAAACTTTTTGAAAGTTTCCCCACATATGTCACAAACTGCAGATCCTTCAGGATGACATTCTTTCTTCTCATGTCTTCTTAATCCAGACAAAGAAATGAACGACTTGCCACAGCCACACTTTAAAATTTTTCCTTCGCTAGATTTTTCTTTTGCAATTCCATGTTTCTGTTCTTGGTGGTCCTGAAGTTGCTTTTTTGTTATATATTTCGCCTCACACACATTGCAATGAAAAAGAATATGTTGTAGTTGGGAATGGTCTAAACTTTTGTGTACATACACTGCGTAGCATGAATCAAAAGATTCCTCACAGCTGTCACAAGCGACACTTACAGGCGGTTCCGAGGCATGACTCGATCTTTCGTGGTGTCTTAGAGAGCACAAAGTTTTGCATGTTTTTCCACAATAACAGATTATCATCTTCATCTTCTCTTCAGGTTCTTTACTCGTGGATGAAGACGACGGTTGCTCATCATTGTTTGCACCCTCTTGACTTGGATTTCCATCGTTTTCTTGCGAATCAACTTTGTTGACCAAATACAGATGTGATATAGTTTTCTGTACTCTGGGAACATTTTCACTATTTTTACATTGTCCCTTACCCTGCCAACCTTTTTTCTGCTGCAGTCGTTTCCTGACTTTAAACTTTTTCATGGTTGCCTTTAGAGTCGACACTGTAAACAAAATACAGACAAGAAATAATTAAGGCATCCGCATATTTACCATTACATAAAGTGATTTTTTGAAAACGACAATTACTTTACATCTACTGATTCGCTACTTTTTTATCATTAGTCCTAATTCAGCATGAACTCCAAAAACCGTCAAAGCATTAAATTAAGTACATGTCTTGACATAAATGTTCATCATATGTTAGTTAAGGGGGTTGAAAGATCACAGAAATTAAAATATTTATATTCCAAGCGGAAAGTAATAACCAGTTCAATAAATTTCAATAACTATTACTAAATAACACCTAAAACGGATTGGTTATTTTATTTTTTCGACATTACCGTGGCCTCAGGAATTACCAAAAGTTTTATGGATGGGAAAAAATTGTTAACAAAAGCATATGTTCAGCAAAAGTTTAGATAACCCTAAAGAATATCGAATGACTCGAATAAAACAGTACCTAACATAAATATTAAATTTTATAAATGGATACATTTTAAAATTAGCTGCGAAAACATTTATTGTATCTAATAATTTAAAACTAATTTGATTGATTATTCACGATTTCAAATCTATTAATAAATAATGCAAAATATCCGATGACTAAATTCTGCATTACACTTATATAAAATATTAATATTTCAATAAGCATATTAGATGCTACTAATCTTACACTGAAATTATTAAACTATAATTGGCCACTAGCGTATTTAATGTACTTACTAGCTTTTTCTTTCTGCTTTTCTGTTAAATTTTTTTTAACCCTGCGCCGTCGTTCAAAAGGTTCAGTTACTTCATTTTCAGTCTTCACTTTTCTTTTCCTTCGATAATTGCTACTCCTTTTTGATACATCTGGATTGTCTGTATTTAGTAAAAAAAAATATCAAAATTATAAATTAAAATTGACAGATATCATTTTATTTGGAGAAAAAATATTGCCTCCCTACAAAAATATTTTGAATTAAATATTTTCATGTAACCTCGTTCATTATCTTCTAAAGTGTCCGAGTTCTGTTTAGTGAGTCTCCTTAGATGTATAGAGCACTCCCTAAGTCGAATTCCAGGGCGGACCGTTACTCTATTATCAGAGGAGGTGATTGAAGGAACCAAGAGAAGTGGGTTGACGTTTTCGGCTTGGGCAAATATTTCAGGTTTGATTTCCTCGGGGCCATTTATCTCATCATCACAATCTTGCTCAAAATTAAATGCTTGAAATAAATCTTCAGATGAATTTTCTACTTCTCCTGTATCACCTGAATTTGTGCGAGGGGTCCTTTTCTTTGATTTAAAAGATTTCGGGCCATATCTCCGTTTATTTATACCATTGTCTTCCGCATTGCCAACAGTCCTTTTATTTTCTTCTTGTTCCACCTCTATTTTTATGGACGTAGGGGAAAACTTTTTGATTGCCTTAGTGAGTACTGCTGCTCTGTTGGACAACTTTTTTAGTTGACGATAAGCAAAATATAGTTCTCTAAAAGGGTTGACACAATTTCCGCACAGGAGAAGTCCATTTTTGACAAGACATTCACTAGTTTCTGTTATTTTATCGAAAGAAGAAATTTTACTTTCCTTCCCATTGTCCAGGTATGCAGATGCTAAATTTGTGGCTGAGAATCCATAAATATATAGAATCGCGTCTAAAACGGCGATCTCTAGAATTTTTAACTCATTGTCTTCATCCACTACTGTGATTTTACTGAAGATCTCCGAGGCACTAGTCAACTTAGTTGCACAATTTGTACATTGGCCGGTAATGAAGGAAAGGTCCATTTTCTTCAATGTTTTCTAAACAGGTAGTTGACAGAGAACAATCTTCGGGAATCCTTGGTAATAATAATATAGTCACCGCCACTCTGTGCTCCGGGACCAGTCTATTAACATTGAAATGAATAATAATACAATAAAACTGACCATGTGATTTGTATAATAACAAAAACAAATAAATGTGAAAATAGTATAAAAATTAAGCAATTTTAAATTATTAACTACTTAAATACATGTGAATTATAAGGCAAGCAATTTAGAAATTTAAAATTCATTTATTTACCATCAATAATCAGACGAAGGTTCTTGTGGAATGAATTACTTCCTATATACTTCCGCAGTAAAAGAAAATGCCATGTGTAAAAAGTTGTAAATTAGTATTTGAGATATCTCATCAGGACACCATTAATTACCAGTGAAGTCAGTTACTCGTGTATTGGCTTTAAACTCTGGAATTCAGAATTAAATTCAAAATTAATCCTAGCTGTCAGTTGTTTGTGATGTGAAATTTTATTTTGGACTCGCAAATACGTAAATGGTGAATGTATATTTGATGTTATAAGACAGCGTTATAATTATGATTTAGCAATAAAATTACCTGAACAATGTTTTTCGGTTACGAAAAACAATGCAATTTTCCAGTTTTCGAAAACTCATTCCAAAAATTCTACAGCAATATTTTTGTTGAAGTTGTACGGAAATTTAAAAGTATGAGCATAAAATCAGGAGAGGATATGCGCGCATTATAGTATCGTTATGCAAAAATCGACAGCCATTAGACATTCAACATTTTTCAAATAAAGTAATTCGGAAAAAATAAATTGTAGAAAAGTACCGATAATAAAATAGGTACTAACTACTGTTTCAACATACTTTAAATGGTTATTACCGTCACGTTATTTATTTCAAAAGTTTTCAAATAGTTTCCCTAATGTTTTTTTCTGAAGTTGCAATCTGCCTTTTTCAGCAACTTAAATTACAATTTCAAACCACTTTTTCCGAATTATCTCATCAGCCCTTTCAATTAAATAGCACTATTTAAAATTACATAAGTCTTCGGTCAGAGTACATGTCCTTTGGCAAATAATGATGAGTTGTAGTTTTCTGTATTCTATTAATTATTACCTATGGATTCAAATCATAGAATGTTGAAGACATTTGGTTTTAAAAAAATTTATTAAAATTCAAAAATCCATACATAATATTCTTAACATAAATAGAAGTGACTTGGCAGCATTGCGTAAGCTAATAAAATGAAAAATATAAGACCATACTTTGTAAATGTAGGACATAAATATTTGCAACCATAACAAAATCAAAAATAGAAACCCAACCATATCAAAAAAACGTCACATCTTTGCTACGCACCCAAGTTGGCTGACATCCATGACGGATGCAGCAGCAGGATTTTCGGTTGGTATTATTGGTGGTTTTTCTTTTACAGTTCGATTTGGGTCGTGGACTTTCATGTGAATTCTCATGTTCGTCATATTTTTTGTAATTTTTCCACACTGCTCGCAAACAAATGTCTTCTGAGTACCATGCATCTCTCTAGTGTGCTTTCGAAGACCTTGGCTGTGTTTAAGTAAAATTCCACATTCTTTGCATCGAAATTGTTCTTTGTCTTTACCTTCGTCATTATGGATTCCAACTTTGTGTCTTTTTAAATACTTTAAACAATTAAATTTCGCACCACATTGGTCACAAATAAATGATTTCGGGTTATTAGAATGATTCTGTTCTATGTGTGTCTTTAAGTAACCATCTGTAGTGAATCTTTTTCCGCAGAATTTGCATTCGTCAGTGATTTGGGGAAGTTCAGAATGTTCAATGCTTTTATGTCCATACATTAAATAAAGCTTTTGGAAAGTCTTCCCACATACATCACAAATAGCAGATTCTTGAGGGTGACAGTTCCTGTTCTCATGTGTTCTTAAGCAGGCTAACGAAGCGTACCACTTACCACAGCTGCACTTTAGCTTTCTATCTTCATTTCCGCCTTCATTAGTTGAATTGTCAAATTTCTTTTTCTCAATGATATTTATATGATTCAGTTCGTGATGTTCTTTATATTTTTCTCTTGTTAAAAATCTCTCATCACACAAAGCGCAGTTAAACAGGAGATCTGACAGTTCCAAATGAATCCAACTTTTGTGTACATACAACAAGGAACTTTTATCAAAGGATTTTGGGCATCTATTACAGGAGACTGTCACTGGTCCTTGCCCTTCATGACTTTTTTCGTGATCTCTTAAAGAATCCAAAGTGCTGTATTTCTCTCCACAATTGCATGTTAGTATCAGCTTTCTTTTCTTCTGTTGCTTCTGACTGACAGCTTCATCGTTTTCTGGAATTTTATAAACAGTCCAATTAGCCAAGTTGCCATCAGACTCTAGTTTTGTGAGCAAAGGATAACTTACCGTTGAAGTTGTGCCGTTTGGTTTTAGTGCTGTACTTTGCAACCGCCAATTTTTTTCGGCCCTTCTTAGTAGCACTCAGAGTCAAACCTAGAAGCCAAAATAAGAAAGTTATTTAAAATACAATTTAAAGTCAAATGAGTCATTTGAAAGGGGATTACCTAAGTACACAAACACTTGAAATTAATTTTGGAACAGAGGATCAATCATTTTGTGATCATGATTCACCCATGTTCATCCCCAATTCCTAATTACGCTTTTGGTATTTATTGCCGGAATTTAAATATAATTGCAGAAATTACCGGGATATTAAGTTACTCTTAACAGTCACTATTAATAATATTAGGTAGCACTTCAAGAGTAACAGCTTTTCAAAAGTTTTCCCAATAAGTTACAAATTACAAGTTCTTAAGGGTGTGACGAGGAAAAATCAAAAGATGTCACTTACATTTAGATGAAGAGGGCAGTTGGCCATCATTAATTCCTTGATCTTGGTAATTAGTCAACCTATCCGAATTGTCATCACAATTTCTAGCTTTGGCAGCAAAGTATAATTTACAGTCTTGACTTCTTTTCTTCCAGTATTTTTTCATTGTCAATCTTTTCCGGCCTTTTTTCATAGTAGTCCTCAAAGTCAATCCTGGAAATATAAATAAGGGCGTTAAAAGAGATTGCTGGTATCGGGAGCGGTTGAATGAAGGGCCTTAGAAAACAATAGAATGTAATTTTTTTAACCAGGTAATCCATTATTTTTTAGTTTCTGATTTCATCCTTATATCTAGCCATAACTAAGCCTTTGGTATTTTAATAACACTAAACAAAACAGAATTTCCAATACAACACTCCCGAATTGCTTCAAATATACGATATTGAACATTGTAGCAGTAACATGACTAGAATGTGAATGTAAGAAAAAGAATGGCGAGCGCAATTTTATAAGAAATAGAGTAGACAAATACTTGAAATACTACAATTTATAAATGAATACAATTTACAATTCACAAATACCAAAGGCAATGCTAATTAATTAAAATTGTTAAAGTTCTACGGGATTTCATGCACTCACTTGCTAATGCGGATTCAAAAAGCGAATACACATTAAAACACTAAAGGTCGAAAATAATTAAATATGTTTCAAAGTGATGCACTCACTGCATATTTCCGTCTCCTCCTCCGTAAGAACTCGTTTAGGCTTTGTTCGTCTTTCGTAAGTTTTTATCTTATTTTCAATTCCCAATTTTGGACTTGAAGATTTATTACTTTTGTCATTTGATAGAGATGAAGATGTTGTTGTCGCTATATAACGTTTATTCCATGATTTAATCATAATTTAAAGAAATTAGTTTCAATATTTTAACAGTTGAAAATAATATAAAACATTATTCAAAGTTTAAAAGTCGTTGAAAACAATATACTTACTGGAACGAATATCCGAATTTAGGATTTTCATGTAATCGTGACTGTAAGTTGACGGATTTCCAGAACACCCTTTTTGGTTTGTCGTTCGTCGTGTCAGTCGTTTGAGATGAACAGAACACTCTTTAATTTCAAGTCCATTGCTGTCATTTTCGACAGTACTATTACTAGATGAGAAGTTAGAAGTTGACGTTGTGTCGAGGGGATCGAAATTTTTCGTTTCTGCAATGGGATCAGTTTTGATGTCTATGTCTTCATCAACATCTTCATCATCATCCTGTTCAAAATTGAATACGTGAAATAATTCTTCAGCTGAGTTCCCTTCTTCTGAATCAGCTGTCTTTGCTGAAAGGGCTGTCTTCCGAGAATAATCAGAATTTTCGCAATGCCTCACTGTATCTGTGTCCTCGCATTCATTATTTCCGGCTGCTTCTTGATCAATCTCAATTTTTATGGACGTAGGGGAAAATTTTTTGATTGCCTTGGTGAGGAGAGCTGCTTCATTGGACAATTTTTTTAGTTGATGAAAAGCAACATAAAGATCCTTAAAAAGAAAGACGCAGTTGTTGCATAGAGAAAGCCCGTTTTTGACAATGAATTCACTAGTTTCTAATACTTTGTCGAATGGAGACATTTTAGTTTCCTTCCCCTTGTCCAAGTACGCACTTGCTAAATTTGTTGCTGAAAATCCATAAATATATAGAATGGCGTCTAAAACAGCCACCTCTAGAATTTTCAATTCATTCCCTTCATCAGCAACTGTGATTTTGCTGAAAGTCTCAGAGGCACTGGTCAACGTTGTTGCACAATTTGTACAGTGGTCTGTGATGACTGACTTATCCATTTTCTTCAATGCTTTCCTGACTGTTAGACGTTTTTGTCAGCACTCCTTGGCAGTAGGACCACTGCACTGTCACCGATAAAATATTGTAACTACTAATCTCCTTCCAGCCAACCTTTAAAATGAAAACAAATCATAATATATTAAAATTGACGAAAAAATATTTTTATATATAAATAAATATAGCAACTAAATGCAAAAATAGTGTATTTTACCATTACTATTGGCCTTCAATATTTACAAAATATTCAATATAATAAGTGTTGGGTTCGACTCCCGACGACCAAATTTTTTAACTTCACTATTTACACCATAATGGCTTGAAATTTCTATCTTTAAAATATTCAATGTTGTTTTTGATTTAAGAAAACGTCAATTAGTGACTTTCATTTTGCTTCATTTAGCCATTAATTATTAAAATGAAACTTTTTAATTTTTTAAACACATTTTATAATAAACATATGAATATAAAATAATTATAATTTTCAAAAATAACTATATACCTTTCAGTATCCAATTCTCGCCTTCTCGCAAAGTAATCACGTCTTTTCTTTTAGCAACAGAAATGTTTTCTTCGTGATTCGAATTATGTGCATGAAAGTAGACGGTTATGCGCCCATTATAGCACTGCCTGCTTCTTTTATGTCTCAAATGCAACTCAAATGCAATGCAAAAGAGTGTAATAATAATTATAGTTACGGAAAAATAAATTGTAGGACAGAAAACATTATTATACGGCCCATATCCCGAGTTCATTTATTTGAATTGATTAATTTTCTGACGTTTGTCCAGAATTGTACGTTACAGTTGATCGCTACCGGATATTTAAGGAAGTTAAAAATTAGTCTTACACAAAATAGAATTACAACATCTACGTGGTGTATGACTTGTCTCAGGTACACATTTTGTTTTAAATACCTCATCATCAATCATCACATTCACATATGCATTGATAGTAATTTGTACAACTATTTTAATTTTTGACATGGTTATAATACGACAAAGTTTATAGTTTTATTCATGGCAACACCCTGATAAAACAGATAACGAGATTTCTCTCCTTATAATTTCTGGATTAAAATTGAAGATGCTCCACCTCCTCCATTACAAATTGAAGCGACTCCATATTGGCCAAATGTCAAGGCGTGGCATAAATGGACCACAATGCGGGCACCAGACATTCCTATTGGATGACCAAGGGACACTGCTCCACCATGCACATTAACCTTTTGAGGGTCGATATTCAACATTTTTATGTTGGCCAGAACGACAACACTGAACGCTTCATTTATTTCCCACAGGGCCACATCTTCTAGTTTTATTCCGCATTTTTCTAATAATTTTGGAATGGCAAAGGCAGGAGCAATGGGGAAGTCAATAGGATCAGTAGCGGCATCATAATAACCAACAATTCTGGCCAGAGGTTTGACTCCCAATCGTTGAGCAGCCTTGTCCGATGCAAGAACCATGGCTGCAGCCCCGTCATTTAGTGTCGACGCATTTCCCGCAGTGACAGATCCGCCTTCTTTTTGAAAAACGGTGGCTAATTTTGTGAATTTATTGAAATCCACTCGTTTGTACTCTTCATCTTCGACAATTACAACTTCTGATTTTTTCTGCTTAATCGTAACGGGAACAATTTCATTTTTGAATGCCCCTGCTGCAAAGGCAGCAGCACTTTTCTTGTAGCTATTCATGCCATAAACATCTTGCTCCTCTCTGGAGATGCTCAACTTTTTGGCAGTATTTTCAGCACAGTTCCCCATGTGGATTTTATTGTAGACATCAGTGAGGCCATCAAAAACAATTCCATCCAACAGAGCAACACCACCATAAGGAGAATCACCACGTTTCATGTAGAAAGGGACATTTGACATGGACTCAAACCCTCCAGCTACCATAATGTCTTGATCCCCGCACTTTAAATTCTGGGCTGCCAACATGATGGATTTCATTCCCGAAGCGCATACTTTGTTCACTGTAGTACAAGGCGTAGATTTAGAAAGTCCAGCGAACAATGTGGCTTGACGGGCGGGAGCTTGACCTAAAGCAGCCTGACAAACATTCCCCATATACACCTCCTGGACTTGGTTCGGATCTACTCCACTTTTACTCACAGCTTCTTTTATGGCCACAGATCCAAGAGCTGGCGCGGGTAAAGATGATAAGCTACTTCGAAAACTTCCTATGGGAGTTCTTACAGCACTTAGTATCAGAACATCGTTGTTAAGATTTTTGGAAGTGCTGAAGGAAACAATTTGATTGGCACATTGTAGCCGATGACTATAATTGTTTTTTAGTCCTACTCTGATTCTGCTCCCAATGAATGCCATTTTAATTCATTCGCTGCTGAGCAAACACGGACTGTTGTCAACTATCTTTTTTCTTGACTTCAAATCCTGGAATTCAGAATTATTTATTGTATTAATCTCATTAGTTGACAGTTAAATACATTTTATATATAGCGTACGACATGGGATATGGGGCATAATGTCAATAATACTGAACTTTATTTCTGTGCCAACATTTATTTTTACGTTCCAAAATTTATTTATCGATGCCAAAGTGCTGTTTTTGGAATTAGAAATATTCATATTTTTCCGTGCCAACCATTTTTTTAACAAACTATTCCAAGTCCAAAAAAATGGTGGTACCGAAAAAAACCCCAACGTCCAACAAAAATGTGGATACCGAGGACCGAGAAATATTTTCAATAGACCTTTTGCATAACTCTTTAAATGCTGCATTCCCGCGGATTTTTAGTTTTTAAAGGTGGGTTCAAGGCAAAAAACTTCGGCCCGACAAGAAAGGCCCGTGGATCTACTTACTGATTGGGCCTGTGCCCATCTCTATTTTAGGTGGGCGGAGTGAAAAAGCGATCGATCGCCAGTTATGCAAAAGGTCTATTCATCGAATTATGCTGAAACCGAGAAAAAAGTTCAATGTCAGTCAAGGTCGTATGTTGGCACCAGATGTGGGACAACTCAACTCACTTTTGAGTTGATTTGGGAGGTTGTGAAAGAAATTCTAATTTTTTGAACGTTTTAAGCTGAATTTAGTCGAGTTGGTGACGGAACAAAAGTGATTTTATTTGAGTCGGGCAACTGGCTAAAAGGAAAAGTTAGTTGAGTTGACTTATTGACAAAAGTTCTAACTCTGGTTGTTGGCACGTCAGTCACATCTTACACTCCAACCAACTTAATAGACAAAAAATATTCTGTAATAGAATACATACGTTACTATCATTTTTATTTTCCAAAGATGAATGACCTACCTGATGATACTTCTTGTTTCTTAAAAATCAAATTCCACTTTCCGCCGGGTGAGCGATGACCGAATTTCAAACTTTTTATATCGAGAAATTCAGAAACAATTTTTTGAGACTGCAAAAAAATTTGAAAGCATGTGCTTGAAACCAGAGATGGATCTGCGCGAACTATAGCATCCTTGTGAGAAAAGCGATTGCTATTATCCCACATTTGCAAATAATATCTATTCCTCGATTTTAATCAAGTTACAAAATAATCCTTTTAGCAAATACATTTTCTTTTTAAAAACGTTAGATGATTATTGATTTTACAAACAAAGGATTTTTGGCTTAAGAAGTTTGTATTTTTCATGATTGTGATTACTCGAAAACGTCCATAGCAATTCCCTTCTACTAAAAACATTGACATTTTGGTAAATTGGTAACCGCTAAAACATACATTTGTCCATTATCATCACCTTATCAAGTACGTTTTCATGTATCTAGCATTAGTAATATCAATTATTAGTAACCAAAAGCAATCAAAAATTATTATATGCAGCATGTTTCCCATTTTAACCGAGGGGTTGAAAGCTA
>JAAAYG020020084.1:1298-18990 GCA_009936455.2 Tomocerus minor
CATTTTATTTGCATATGGGATTTAAAAAATGAAGCCTACAAAGCTATGCCAAGTCTACATTAGCAGTATTTTCATTTTTCGACCTAAAAAATTTAATATGATGTCTGTGATGATCTAAAAGCAGGACATTAATAATCCAGAGATGACATAGTTACGAATTCACTTTTATTAATTTTGTCGTACATTAATTTTTATTGCATAGATGTTTCTAGCGCATAATGTACCATGTATTGCTTAATTAATACAGTACTTTTTATTTAGCTTAATTTCACTAACCATGGCTTAGTATTTTACGAAAATTAACAAAGATTCGTTTCATTCTTTTATGGCATAACAACTTATGTATAAGTAAAATACCAAATTTTTTCCGTACCGCTCGGTTTCTGACGTAACTATTGAAAGATTTAAATCCGAAAATGGTTTCGAACATCTATATTTGTATTCCATAAACAAACTAGGATAAATATATTGAGCAACGAAAGTTAACACTCATTGTGCCATTTAAAATTGCAAATAAATCATATGCACTCAAACATGACATGTATTATGTATCGTATGTTACAGTTACAGTAATGCCTCTATTTTGTCACTTTCTATGTAGTCACATCAATTTCGAAAACTAACTATTAACTGCTTTGCTTGTGACAATAATTCTACACTTTTACAAACTATGGAATTTTAACAAGACACCTAACAATAATCTTAGTAAGACATTGATAAATCGGTTTTATGGGGGTAAACACTTCAAGACACATAATGTGTTAGAATCAAATATTCCCTATTGCAACTCATCAAAGAATTTAAGTAGACTGGTATTGAAGTAGACATATTTCTACATAATTGTTGTTACTATGACAATTATTATACAACAATTCGGTTGTACAGCAATAGACATGAAAAATGTAATTTCAATTCGGAAGATTTTAGGTTTAGAAAATCGTTTATCCTTGCGAATTGATTTGCAAATCCTAATGCCCTAGTCATTATCCACTACAAAGCCACAGTAATTTTTACAAGACAATTATCTCATTATCTTTATAAAAGATCTCAGTATTTCCGGCTCCTAAATGACAATACATTGAACATCTTGTAGGGAGACTAATATGGAATTAATTATGCAGCTTTGAATTACAGATATATAATAACGATTTTAATAGATAAATCTATAACTACACATCATAGTAAAATTAAAATGTCAAAAAAGTTAAATTAGCTTATTAAGAATCATTCCAAACATAAGAGTATGTATCTTGCCACTCAGGGATTGCTTGAGCTACGGTAGAACAAAGGTGGCCAACGAGAGGAATTTTCTCTGACAGAAAAGTTAGAGAGGTAAGAAGCCTTCGTTTTGTATATCGGTCATAAAAAGGGGATCGAATCAGGTAATAGAGAAGAGCATATGTTCTTCTTGTCAACTCTGTTTTCTCTTCTTTTCTAAGACGAATGGGTTGTCCGTGCAGTTGCAAACTCGTGACATCCATCGCTAAACTCATCGCCCATGGTTTCCAAGATTTCGTCCCCCAGATACTCAAACCCAATAAGTGAGACAAAGGTCTTATGACATGAATTGTCTGCATAGAAGCACAAATTCTCAAATTAATACAATGGACTTTAATTAAACAGCATTTTAATTTTGACTTTCAATCTGTAATCATCATTGGATTTTAGGTAAATTATTAGAATGATAAAATGCATTATTAACCTCAGCCAAAAGTCGCATCGGTGGCAAATCATGGGGGATCACAGAAATAGAGGGGACTGATGGCAATTTCCAATTGCGGTAAGCTAGAGGAGGAGCTACACAAAATAATATCAAACAAAGAATTAGAATTGGGCAATAATTGCAATCCATTGCTGCAGACAATATATTAAAGAGATTTTTAATTTAAAAACATCCTACCAGCGTGAATTTTTCGAACGACACGTCCAGAGTGCTTCAAAACAAAGACTAGATTAGGGGCAGAGGAATTTGGATCCATAGCATTCTTTCGCCTTTGGAATGGTTGTAAAGCTGGACTTTCAATTAAGCCAACTTTATAATGGAATAACAAAGCAGCCCGCAATCCAGTTCTAATGACAAAATTCAAAAGTCATAACAGATACAATATTCAATTCAAAGACTTAAAAGTTTACAAAATAATTTGTAGTTTGTCCATACTTTATTGATTGTACAATAAGGATAATAAACCAGCGGCCAACGTCGCCCCAAAGTTGTCGAGCACTCACTTCCAAGAATACTTCAAAATATTCCAGAATCGTCAATGTAGATTTAATTCTCAAAATTCGCGTATCTCGACGACTTTTGCTCTGCAGCCCGTTTCTTTCTGACGGCTGTCTACTTCGGTTTTCAGCTTCGGCTTTTAATAGACTGTCATGCCAAAATGCAAGTAAATTAGAAGAGCAGTACAGCAATTCTGGAATTATTGTAGAGTTTTTGAATCTCCCATGTAGTAGGTACGAGATAATTTTTACGGAAGATTCAATATCGGATGCTCTAGTTGGATTTTTCTGAATCCAATCTACATAATCCTTTTGAATGTCTCGCATGACACATCGAATCAAGCGAATCGATTTCTGAATTTTATCCATTGCAAATAATTGACTCCTCGGTAACAACCGCGTCCACTCCTTTTTTCTTTCCCCCAAGAATCACTTATTTATCCAACTTTTCAAAACCGTCCTTATTTCAATTGTCAATTTTCCAATACGACCCTGTACAGAGCAAATTATTTTATATATAACTCTATTCGGAAATACAAACTGTACCCACTTACCACGGAATCATTTATGAATGTGCTTTGACAGCAAGTTCTATGAAAAATCTCATATCCTTACGTGAATTCATGTCAAAGTGAACCCGGAAAAATTTGACTTCGAATAGTAAATCAACTGCGAAGACAATAATATAATGAAACCGACTGAATCCGGCTTGTAAACTTATTTAGATTATTTCAGTTTCTAATTAGATCAATTTTTAAGGGTGTTTCAATAATGAAAATGGTTCATAGTTACACCGTCCAATCCAAACCTAGATAGTCCAAACGAGTTTTTCCAATAAACTTTCCGATTTTACGTCGTATCGTGTAGCTTGTATGTTTGCTAATTTTGCATTGATCTTTGCTTAAGCTTATAGAGTTGAATAAACCGCTGAAGTTCTTCACTATAGCAGCCTTTAGGTGTCGCCAAATGCTGTACAAAAACGTTACTCAAATTAAAATTTGGTGCAGCCGCATCCGCTAGCCGGTTTTATTTGCTCTAGATTTCTAGATTCGCAGTATTGCAAGCAGGATCAACACACAAGTAGTGTGTTTCTTTCTAAGCTCCGTAGCATCAGCAGAATCACAACTTCACCATCATCATTATTTACCACTACATATGGTCTATCCTCTTTGGTATGACAGAATTATGTGGAGACACGACTAAAAAAATAAAATGTTTTTTACTGCAGAGATCAATTAGTGAATGTTCTGCCTTTTGAGACACATTTTATAGATATGTGTGTTTATGGATAGCTATGAATGCTGCAATGAGTGAAGAAACTTGAGTGAGACTACAGTCTTGTCCTAGTTGTTTCATGTTTTACAGAAACCGGTGCCCGCATTAAAAACTATAATGTCTCCTTGTCCTAAATAAAACTAAAAATTTTAACTTTATATAACAATGTCATTCAGCAGGTTAATTACTGTAGTGTAATTAATCAGTCTTTAAATGAAAGTATGAATGCGAATAAATATGTAGACAAGAAAACATGCAGCTCTTTAAAAAATAGCATTTATTGGAAAGGCATTGGAGAACATGTTGACTTTTAACGAAAGCGTTGCGTAATAAATATCGTATTAAATTAAAATCTAAAAAATTATGAATGGCTATCAAAACAGGGATGGCTTCTTACACTAGAAATTATGACGTCAATATATATAATACTATAACAAAACACCGGAATTAAATAATAGGAAAGCGATTTGGTTTAACTGTTATCACTAAAACAGTATTTTCTCATTTGTCATTTATAGCGGATGTAATGTACTTAAAAATGGCTTCTAAACTATCTTCTAAATTTCATTGGCAATAACATAATGGACAAGCGGCCATTTTGAGTAGGAGTTATTATGCAATGTGTAGCAATATTTGTTGAACTAACATATTTTTGTCATAATGGCTTAGTTTTAGATACATATTCATGTCCTCACTTATTAAAAGGCAAACACACAGAATAGAATTACAACTATACACATGAATGAAATGATTTCTTGGAATTTTTCATTAAATTACTGTCCAAGGCTTACAGCTAGAATTTTTGTCAAACACTCATTACAATATTCATTGATGCATAACTTTACTCCCATTAATAATTTCTGTTTTGTGAAAATTTACTTGCAAGTTGACTACACAAATACGGTCGTAGGGATCAAAAAATTGAATTGTAGGTTTGCACAATTTACACCCAAAGTCAAACTTGGACTTAAACTCGCAATCGGACAGTCGGAGTAAAACTCCTGCATTCAAACTTACATAGTTAGTTCAATAGTTCAAAGGTATAAATTCCCTGCGAATCTTACTCCTTATTTTAAGATGTTTATAAGGTACACGAATAATTTAAACTATGTAGTATAATTGAAATATTCAATCATGTCAATCAGTTTACAAATGTATCTACATTACTATGCTAACATTGTGAGTCACAAAATCCACCAACTGGGAAAAGAGTGTTTCCCTGTAGTTATTTTGGTATGTTTTGATTTCTTGCATTATTGCAGTCTTTTATGATAATGTACTATATACGTAAATATCAAAAGGTGTGGGCATTACGACAAATTCCACATCCTAAAGCAAATTCTTCCCCTGTAGGTGGATGAGATACGTGCAATGGACACTCTTCGCCTTCCAACTGCTTTGCCCTGGGTCCTGATGAATAAACATTGCATTTATTAAAACTCATACCAGGGGAGCATTGGCAATAAGAAAGACGTATGATATTGGATGTAGAAATACCTGCTGGACAATGTGGTAGTTGATTTTTTGGAATGGCAGTTATTCGTTGGAAGTCGTCGTGACATCCATTGCAAAAGTGAGTAGTTCCAAAACAAAAGAAAACTGCAACGGAGCAGCAATAACGGCACTTGTACTCTAGGTAGTCAGTTCCATGCTTGGGACATAATTGAGCCTGAGATACGTCACTACATCCCCCACAAACTAATTCGGACGGGTCGAATTCCAACTGAATCTCAACATCACATCGTGCTTCACCTCCGAAATAAGCCTACATCACAATAATCATGCATAAAATAAGTATTACATTGTTGAATACAATTAAATTGAATTTCTCTGATTAAAATATTAATTTAGCTTTGAATTGCATAATTTCTGAATAATATTTCAGTACGCATTTTATTAAGTCATGTAGTTGTAAATGTGTTAACCTTTTTGCATTTGAAACAGACGTAATAAGCATAGCGATCCATGGCAAATCCAGCAGGGTCCTGGTAGAATCGACCACCAGGAGAAATTATTGCATCAGTTTTGTTCAATCCTTCATACTCGAGTCTCATCAGAGCCTTTCTCTGCACATCTTGGAATAATTCTCGAATTGGATTCAGAACATCATCCAATAAGATGTGAGAAATCTCAACCTGAATGTTTTCAATGAACGAATTAAAATTACATATATAATATATAATAAATATATAATAAAATGAAATCCTGATAAAACAAACACTATTTGCATTAAATTGAGGATTATACAAACTACCTTGCAGATCGGACACAAAGAAAATGAAAATGTAATTCTCGGTCCAGCCCATCGGCTTTCCAGTACTGAACGACAGCAATGAAAATGGAAGACATGTCCACAGAGAAGCTAAAACCACAAAATTATAGCATCAATAAACATTAATCACATTCAAGAATATGTCTTCAGAAATATAAAATTCAATGTGTCACTAACCTGAATGGCAGGAGCGAAAGCTAAAGCATCGGTGAAACAAATCATGCACATATCATCCCCATCTTGCTTTAAAATTGTTCCCAATTTATCAGAACATCCTTGAAGACATGGCAAACATTTTGTTTCATTCCTAACTCCACCACATAGATGACCACATTCCAAAATTCGTTCGCAAGCTGTTCGTGAGTAAACCTGGACAACAGAAAACCAAATATTTAGAATTCATTTTAAGTCTAAAATTTGGGTAATTACAGTCTATAAAATTAACTCTTACTTGACACTCGGCCTCGCCACAAACATTTCCTAAAGCCAATGGACCACTATTACCGCATTTGTTACAGAATCTACATCGACCCACAGACGCAATGGCCGAAACCGAGTCCGTGAATGTTTTTGGAATCCCATTGCGAAACTCAATTAAAGCCTGTATCCAAAAATAAGTTATTGATTAATGACTGTTAGTAACTTCCTACACAGTGCTACGAATAAATAACAAATGATGTTGGACGGTACAACTGTGTTCACATTCATACCTTCAGGGTGGATGAATCTGCTAGAGCCATAAGCCAAAATAGTTTTATTCGGCCACAACCTTCATGCAAGTCGACTTTGATGGACTCTTCTTCTTCCTTGCAAACCTTTTGTAAATAATAAATAATCACAATTAAAAAAATTATTAAATTTGAATGACAAAGCATGGCTGTAATTCATTAGTACGCTTACCTTTCTGACATGATTCCAACTTTTCTTGGGTAGATGCAAAATTCTGTCGCACTCTGCGCAGAGATCTCCACAATCGTGACATTGAATCACTGCCAACGTTTCTCCGTCATCATGATTCGCACATTTTGCCTAAAGAAAATTGAAATTGAAATTTAGTTTAGGATGTGACAGGGACTTAAAATAGGCTTCAACTTTTTTGCTCTTACCCTTCCAGTACTTCCATTCTGAAACACCGGAGATGAGAGTAATTTGGAATGGTCAGAGTGTAAAACACAAAGACCGGCCAAAGAGATCCAAAACTGTGGGAAATTAAGGCACTCTGTGGAATTACGTAAAAGGGGATCAATTTTTGTCAGGTACAGTACTGCATCAGCAATTGCAGGTTTTGTAACAGGAGCCCACTCTGACGAAAATATATCCTGAAGGATACAAAAAAAATATTTATTTACTTCACACATAAAAGTCAATAAGAATTTGTGTTAAGGCATTTTGACTTACCTCACACATATCTTTAATGAGTCTGACAACAGTATTAGCCAATTGCAAGTCTCCTTCCCCTCGTAAAAACCAATACCAAGTTGGAAGTTCATCCGACGTAAAAATGTCATTAATATTTATGTTTTTGGCGGATCTATTTCCATCCTGGGCTGTTCTGACTTTAACCTGCAAAGATTTCACTACACAGCCTAAGAGCATATCTAAGATTCCCAATCGAGGCTCTCCAGTTGTTATATCGTTGGAACAAACAATTTTAGCAAAATCCCTAGGGTTGATTTCCGGTAGAATTTTTCGCACAACCAAAGTCACCTAAAATGAACACCAATAATTAGCTATCTCATTTAAAAAAAAGTGTGTACTGATGGTATTGCTGTATTACTTGTCTTTGTATTCTAGGTGTTCCAGCATGCAAAAGTTGCATCAGGTCTTGAATCAAGTTGCTTTGCTGCGACAAATAAGATCGACCAACCTTACTGCCCGCCAGTGCTAACACTAAAGATAGCATCTCAAAACAGTAACGATCAGCGATTTTTGGTTTCTCTGAAAAGTGGATAATGATAAATAGTTTTTAAACTTTCTTTAGACGAATAAAAATGTTTGACATAATAAACAATTGCTAACCTCCTATGATGAGGCGAACATTTTCATTTGTTGCTTCAAGAAGCGATCCCATAATATGAGAATCAAACTCTTCTTTGATTTTAATAGCCTCTCTGTGAATGGCTGACACAATGTGCGAACAAACCTGCAACATTAAATCCATACACACAATATAACTACATATGAAAATTTAAATGCTAACTCAAAAATCGATGGAAGAATGTTACCTGTTTCTGCAAATGAGTCAACTTGTTGCGACTGAAAAGAATTCCGACGACATGCTCCTGTAAATCATTTCCCTCGGGGTCGTCCTCAGAACGCTTGACTTGATTCAACAGTTTTCCAAAAACCTCAGACGACAGTAGTCTGAATATTCTCAAAGTCTCATTTTCGCATTTTCGTTGAGCTACAGGTAGTACAGCGACTCCCGTGCTTCGATCGCTCTGTTCCAAGGCAGGATCCTGGGGCAAGCCAAGAACCTTAATTTGACGCACTCTCAATGTATTATCCGGCCCTTTCAGTTCGATTTTTACCACTTTAGCCGTTTCCGCTGCTCAAATTAGAGTCGCATATTAGCCAATTTCTCATGTAGGATTCTTGTAGTATGTATTTAATTGCTCAAACTCTACTGACCTTCAATCGGAAACCAACTCCAACCAAAATGTCTGGAATCAATTTCAATGTGACCAATTTTGGTGTACTCGTCAGGATGTGGGCCAACCTTAACGGCTACTGACGAAACTTTATACTAGAAAGAAAGAAATAGGGGAATTTTAAAACTTACTGCGATTGTAATATTTAATAAGAGAATACAAACTAAATTACAAGTAGGTACTGATAACAGGAGTGAAATATTGGAGATAGGACTTACTTGTGAGTCCCTTCCATTATCAATGTGGACTGCAATGACTTTGACGACCACCTCTGTTGTGCTAACGATAGTGATGCTCTTTGTTCGATTTCTAAATCACAAGAAAAAAATAACACAATAAGAACTAGATCACATTATACTCACTTGCGAAAAACAAAAAAAAATTACCTGTCTTCATCTCCGGACTCCCAAAATGTCTCGGTGCTATCGTCGGTCAAACTTGAGCACAAGGCAGCTCTACTGGATGTCTTAACTTCAACAACAGGGGTCAGGTCTTGAAGGCAAGTTGTGACTTCGACTGGAGAGTCCACTTCGACCTCATTTTCTAAGAAAATGCTGGATTTTGACCATTCATTTTCCCCGTCAAACTGAGACATGATCTGACTTAAATTGCGGAATATTTTGCTCCTGAAATTAAACATTTGCAGCTGTAAACATGTTCCTATATTTTTATTGATCTCGAATCAATTGTATTTTAATTACTTGTGTAAGAAGCGATGATCTTTCCTAGTAAAACAAACTCCCCAGCATTTCACAGCCATTTCTAGTAGTGGAGATCCAACTGGGAGAAACGGCATTATGTCCGCTATTGTTTGTAGAAGTGTGTAAAAAGATTCCGAGAGCAGGGGAAATATTGAGGCTGGGGACTCCGTGAGAGGATGAGATCTCATCTGCCACCACCCATTGTCTAGCCCTTCCTAAAATTGTAAACATCGTATTATTATGACAAGTATGTTCAAAAATGTATGTTTAAAAATATATTGTTTTCAATGATTGCCTTTTCCAAAGTTGCTTCATCCTCATCCTTGTATTCTAATGAAAAAGCATACCACCAGAGTAAATCATGGAGTGCTGTTGGTTGACTAACATTTCTCATCAACCAGGCCAAAATCTATTAATAAAATGAAGGGCAAAAGTTAATAAAATTCTACATAAAACATCTTGACAAATGATTAATTAATTTACCTGCATTCCATAGGATCGGCATGTAACTTTCCGTATGGCTTGGAACAAGTACAACTTGAGACTTTCCAAATCATGTTTCTCGGAGACAAATGAAATAACACTTCCGCACATTTTCCCAATGACATCGTTCTCTCCCGATCCTTTACCCGCATCCAAAACTTTCTGCAAAGCTGCGGAAGGGTGACTGAGAAGTGTGAATCCAGATTCATCCGTCCCTGGAACTTGATCTCCATTGCTTGCTTTCCTTCTTCTCAAACTGATTTCATATTTGGATGCGAAATCGTCTTCTAAAGTCACAGCAGAAGATACAGAACGCTTTTCTGTTCTCAGTTTCCCTTCCATAAACTTCTTTGACTTTCCTTCCCCAATTCTATTAATATCGTAGAAAGTCTCATCTTCGTCAGCGACTTGGCTCTCAGTCACTCCAAGGGCCGTGTAGCAACTAAATGTTGTTTTCAGTGGGACGACAGATGAATATTGTGGTTGATGTTGTCCTTCCGGAACTGTGTTGATCATTTGGAGGAGAAATAAAGCATTGCTCAGCATCACTGCATGTGAATTGTAACTGTCAGTTGGTGACAAATATTTCAGATTGATTTCCAATGGAGAAGAAGCTGCAAGTGGCTTAGACATTATGTTTTGTTGCTTCTTGATTTTTAATTGTCGCTCACTGCAATTGTCACACAGCAGTGACAAACCAAAATGGGCTTTTCGGTATGAAGTTGGCTTCGTCCTGTCACAAAATAATTTCAATGAATATGAAAATTAAAAATGTTTGGCAAAACCTTTCATAACCCTTGGTTTGATATTTGAAAATATTTGAACACTACTATCTGGTTCACAATAACAACTATGAAAATTCTCTACATAAAAAACAATTCGATGCAACTCTGCACTTCATTAGTAAATTATGATAAGAATTCATTTACCTGAGTCGGCCTTTATTTGGAAAGCGCACTTGACACATTTCGCATTGCTGAATGTCATCCAAGAATTCCAGTTGTTCTTCCGGTTCTGTAATAAAGAAGTCTATTGTCATTTAATAGTTGTAAGTCCTTAGACTAAAGAAGCAACGAAGCATTAGAGAATAAAATAATTCTCACCTAGCAGGAAACTGCGTCCCATTGTTTGCAACTGCTTCGGTCTCTCTCGTTTGGATTTGCTTCGATGTTCAGAAGAGCCAATAGCTCGACCACGTCGATCTTTCCTCAATCTGACAGAGCCGGTTTTAAGATTTTCAGTAGCACTTCCAGACGGGATGGCCTCTCTGAACAGCGTCTCAGCGCAATTCCCCTTAATGTGATTCCAGATTTTCTCCAAAGCTCTCATAGCCTTCGGATATTGTTCGTCTTCCTTATCGTCTTCTTTTTCTTCATCGTTATTCATATTCGTATTACTATTTGGAATAAAGTCATTTCCCTTCTTCTTTAAAATCCCGCCTTTTTTGCCCCCGGTCGAGGACCCATCGCCAACAATGCCTTCATCTACTGAAGCGACTTCATTTTCTTGCAGCACTTCTTTTTTACTCATGGATTTAAAATCCAAGGGCTCTAGTGTCATTCCCGGATTCTCTTTCATGTACCAAGCGGCACTTGTGACTTCAACGGAATGTCTTTGATGTGGCGCTTTGCCTTTTGCGGGCGAGCCTTGTTTCTTTCGCATAACGACAGGAGGAATACTTTTTGGCTCTTCTACTGTCTCATTTTGTGTAAGTGCCTCAGATGGGGCAGAAGGACCATTTTCCGAGCCTATTTCTTCAAAAACTTCGGTGGAAGGAGCAGAATCCACTTTAGAAGAATTCAGGGGGTCCAATTCCTCTGACATTCCTTCAGGGGACTCCCTTCTGTCTTCCTGCACTTTGTTCGAGTTTGTAGTAAGAAGTGGATCTTCTTTCAAAGGCTTCTTCACAACTGTCTTATCTTCTTGCTGTTGCTGATGTTTTTGAAAGCGCAAATAAGATGCGCAAGCCATAGCGTCATGAATGATTCCCGCATGCCAAAGAACAGCACCAAAAACGGCGCGCAGACTTTGTGCCTGTCCAGGACCAATGGCTTCTTTGGCGGGAACATTGAGAACGGCAGAGGACAAAACGGCGATATCTGCTTGTCTCGTCGGGGACTTGGCTCTGTCTTTATCTCTTCGGTTCGTACGAGCCCTGGAAGAGCAGCCCTTGTGCTTCCTCTCCATTTTCGGGGAGGCTTTAGCAGTTGAGGGTCCTTGCAAAGTACCCCCTACAGGTTGATAGGGACCACATCCAATGCTGAAATGGATAGAAGTTGGCAGAGAACTCGACGGCTGTTCATCAGGAGACGTCTGAGTAGCAGATGTTGTCAAATTCAAAGATTTGATTATTTTCTCAGCCCCCAAAGCGCTAATTCTTTCTTTGACAAGTGACTTGGACACTTCCATCACAGAGACAGAAGCTTTTTGCAGCGGAGCAGACGGGGAAGTAGAAGTTGGTCGGATGTCAGATCCGATCTGCAACCATTTTTGCAATGCTCCGAATGTTGATGAAGAGCGGGAGCGCGGGGTCTTCGCACAATCCGGGGATTCACTCGTTCCAGGTCGACTAGAGGTGTCTGGACTCTGAGTTTTATCCACTTCTCCTGATGGGGTGTGGTAGGACGAGGAAGTAGAGTCCTTCATCCCCTTCCCACACATAGGGACAAGACTCTCGGCAGAAGACGTCATTTCTGACTTAGGCCTGAATACATCATCTTTCATAAATAATCCGTCGTCCAGCATGTGATCCATCTTGGTACTTGAAGGAGGTGACAGTCGATCTTCAATCCCACTGGAAAGAGAGGATTCCAACGGACCGAAAGCTGCTGGTGGCGACACATTTTGGAACAGACTTTGGGGAATTTGAGACGCAACGGAAAAGTCAAAACCTTTCTTTGCTTTCGTTCCATCTACAATGCAAATCGGTGATTGTTATTGTTAATGGATTTCATTCGTATTTTTTTAAACTATAATTAATAAAACATGCAGTAGTAAACTTAAATGAAATAAGATTTTCATTTCCAAGCTTTCCATAGTCTAGGAATACCAAGATATATAAATAATAGAGATAAGAAGCCATGCACGGAATTCTGTGATTCATATTTTAACAAGTCAGATGAATTAGATAGTTGAGGAGATGGACGTTACCAGTGTGTTTAAGATACGTGATCTCTCCTCGTCCTACTGCCAATGACCAAGCCTCACCCTCTGAAGTGAAACAGAATTTCCTCTGACTTGTTTGATCCAATTTGACCCACAATCCTTCGTTGTTGTAGCACTGCAAAAAATAAGAGATTTATCACAGCTTAGTCATGCCGCTACACTCGCTCCAAGCTATTTATTTGTGTACATTAAAATTATATTGCAGCTCATGTAAATTAAATCATAATTACATATTAAAACTAAAAAAAGAGTCGGATATGCCGGCTGATCAAAGTTCATAAATGAAACCCCTCCTATAAATTCCATCCACTACTGCTAGAACCATTAATAATACTTTATCTAGGAATATAGAGCTCGAGAAAACGTTTTCCTTTCAACTCTGAATGGACTAAGAGTGTGGTCTGCTAATATGCAAAAGATGATAAATATCTAGTTAATGGATAATGACCAATTAAATGACGTTTGCTTATTGAACGAGTTTATTCTTGCATATCATGACCCGTGTCATTTAGTCTCCTGCATCTTTGCCTCGCCAACTTCATGCATTCAATCTCCCAATGTATAAGGTACCTATCTACGTTTTCATGTATTTATTTTTGCTATCTCTACCACCTTCACGATGTGACTTCACAGCTGCCGATTGCCATTAATTATTCTATCTTTAAGACGCAGCGATTTCGAAATTAGTTATAATTAGCAAGGAGAAATGTTTTAATGAACAACTTGGCAAAGGTTGATGAACGACTAAAAAGTAAGTGCAGATAGTTTTACTGTTTCAGTACATTACACTTGCTTGGTAATCAGTAATAACAAGGCTCATTGACAACTTTTTAATCCTCTTGCTCTTATTGTTAGCCCAAGAAGAAATACATTGGCCTCTTCTATTGAGAAACCGTTCCTTTCCTGTTTCATCTTCATAACAATATAATTTAGTCTTTTACGACCTGTAACATCTCGGCTATTTAGCTGCAATAAAATTCTGCTAAATAGATGTAAAACAGTATTGCGGCATTTTTATATCTTTCCCAAAAAACTTGCAAAAAATCCACTATCTACTTTTCAGTTACTACATTATGAACTTTTGGGCAGTATTCTCTCTTTGCCCAATTTTTAAATCAAATCTCCTTCTGCTTCCGTTTTAATAAACAGGAAAATTTTTCAAGAAGCCCCAATCATACAGTTAAATTGTTAAGTGCATGATTGACAATGAGTTAATAAATGGCCAACCTCATCAACGGCATAGAACTTGGAGTTCATGACAAGAATCCCAACTGGCGGCGAGCGCAAACACGGACGAGTACGAATGTTATGACCTGATACGCCGCATTTAACAACTTGGTACAGTCCTGGGCTTCCATTCAGACGTAGCACTTTAGAACTAAACGAGAAAAACAGGGTTTTTTAGAAATATAATTAAAAACGCATTAAAATGTTGTCCTATTTGAAGAAAGATGAGTTTTTCACATAGATACCTATTGTCTGTGTTGGAAAAGGGGAAATCTGTTAATTTCCTGATGTTATGTACACTTTTGTCATTGCATCCGGAGCCGGGTAATGATTTTGGCCCTTCGACGGGGAAAAGAAAGGTTTTGCCAACATGTTGATTGTATTGAAGACACCAACCCTCCAAACGGAAACTCTTGGCTTGGCTGTTGGGGCAAAAGCCGAGGACCGACGCCTCATCCAACTTGACCCAAATGCCATCGTCGTTGTGCACTTCTTGCGTGAAGCTGATCACTCCGTCCACCGGTAGGCACCCGATCTGCTCCGACTGCAAAGACGGATGAGAACGGACCCGAAGTCCAGCAGAGTCTGTCGCTTTGAACTTCCGCATTTTGGAGGACTGCATGTCCAACTGTTCCGATGGAATTTCTCCTTCTACTTTACGCGGGGCTGAAAAAGTCCCTTCTGGGGCTTCTTCCACGTCAATTACACACGCCTAGATTTATTAAAACCGTTTCAAACTTCATGCTCACTTTTAGCAATGCGTAAACCTACAAATTCCACTGCAATGCAACAACTTCAATTCAATCGACACATAAATTAATTCGTTTCTACGTACTTTAGGAATAGAATATCCATCGATGGTGAGACAAATGTGGTAGAGTCCTGTACAAGCCGGAGTCCATGTGGCAGTGTACGTCGCGTTGTTATTTTGTCTGACAAGCATGGATTCTGAAGAGCGTCGGGCTGCTGGTGACATCAATCTCAACTCTTCAAATGACTTATTTTCATATTCCTGAAAAAAAATTATTTGATTAATGGATTAATTTATCTCATTAACGTTTACAAAAAGACGTTGTTTTTTGGTATCATACTCTCACTAGAAGATAAAAAATTCCTAGTTTAGTTTTTTATGACCTCTACCAAGGTTATGCATAACATGGTCAAACAATCATTACGAAATGAAAGACAATACTTTATTTGTCTATTTTGAGCTGCCAAAAACTATTTTCATGGAAAACGAATGGAAAATCCATTTTGATTCAGCAGTGAGTCCGAAATTAAAACTCATTAATTACTCATGTGCTATAAAATATGCATTAAAAGAGGAAATTGTAAATGGAACGCAAATTACTTTCATCATAGTGATAGCATGATATCTCATTTTGTCCTTGACGGTAACTTGATAAGGGACCTCTAAGAAAAGGTTCAAGTGGTCATTAGAAGCAGATTTAGGCCCTCCAACTCCGCTGCTGCGAACAGTTGTTCTTATGCTGGGTGCAGACGGCGGTGGAAAAGGCGGTGGCGGAGGTGGTGGTGGCGGGGGCGGAGGAATTCCCGCCGCTGGTACTACGGCACTGCTAAAAGCCACAATGGAACTCGGTGGCTGTCTTCTTCCAGGCTCAGAAGTCATCAACGGAATTGCCTTCAACTCCACCTGGTAAACGGGAAAAATGAGAGGAAGAAGTCCATTTAAACGGATGGCATGGAACAGGTAGCTACGGTCATTTAAGGACACATCTGAACAGTCTACTGTGAACAGAATGTGCGTCAAAAAAATGTAAAGCAGATGCGAAACTTAAGAATGTGACTCTATTGAGGGGTTAGTGAAATGGAAGGATGTTAATTTTTATTGGCATGGACAGGTCTCTATAAGTATGACACATATGAAGACAGGGAGAATAGAAAGCAGATCTCTAGGAGATTATCTACGTTAGGATAATAAGCGGAGATTATAAAAAAGGAAAGAATTGCATCTTCTTTCTAGTGCAATTAATTCCTAGTTGCTCTCTGTGATACGAGAACGGAGGTATGGACAGAGTGTGTCGGGTGGCAAAGGAGAAAACAACAGGTGATTGAAAAGAACAGATTACAAAGAGCTTAAGAGTGATAAGTTGATAGAAAAGTATTAGAGGAGGATGGATTAAGTATGCACAAGAGTGAATCAGATGCAATATAAAAAGTCAAACAGTAACAATCATAATAAGTGTACTTGGAGATTGTGAGCGACAACCGGTTCGGCGTGCTGGTCTCGTGTGACAATAACCAAGACGGTTGGCTTTCCACGTCTGATTGCTTCTTTCGACGCTACCACCTGCCAATCCAACCAAAATATTCGTTTTTTTAAATTTCTTTCCATACACATACTTTTTTTTTACATTTACATAAACAGACAACTCTGAGATGTGAGGATGGTGTCGTTGATGGCTGAAGATCTAAGTACTTCTCAAGATGAAGGCACTTAGATCTCTTTTTTTCAGCGAACAGACACAAAAATGGAGGAAAAATCAAAAAGGTCACTCCCCATTATCTTGTGCGTACTACCAGACAAATTATGTTTTCAGCGCACATAAAATAAATATTCTTTAAATATCCCCAGATATTATCGTCCATGAGTCAATGTTGCTGGATTCCGTATAAATTTTTTTAGTCATATAATGATGAATATATACGTAGCCACAACTGTGTTTTTAAGTAAATGCTCATTTTTATACCCTTTTTGCTATCGTATTGTATATATTTAACTTATGGTGCAGAGGCAGACACTGATGTATGTAAATGAAGAGCTACGCTTATCATGTGCTACGCGTCTAATAGCAGAACTCGTATTTCTAATTTTTACATCAAACTTCCATTTGAGAAGGCTTAATGTGTTTAAAATGCCTCACGGTTAAATATAAGACAATGAAACAAAATAAATTATAAATCCTGATCGAAAGATGAGAGGAACTTGTGTGTCGATGCCTAACTTGTGCATAAATAATTACAGTCAGAGGCTTAAAGTACGCCAAAAGGCAAATTGGCTTCTGTTTTCAATATCCATTGAAAATGGCCAACAACTATTCATTGCCATTCCTTGGATTTTTCAATATTTACCACATGATGATATTTCCATTCACTTGAAGCCAAGTTTTAGCACGTATTAAATGCATTTGCAATGATACATCATTTTCATATTTATATAGGTACGTATTATACAACAGCCAACGATAGCTACATATTTTTGGTAGTGCAGTCTGCTACTAAACATTTACCTATTCACATAGACTTGCTTTAGGAATACGTTGATGTGTAAATTGTAATTGGCGTTGCTGCACGGCACGTTTTATTTATATATGTGAACAATTAGAAATCATTTTATGGTGATGACTGCTTAGTATGCATGGTGAGTTGTATGTAGACGATAGACAGCAGACAGAAGTCAATAGGTCAGGATATATTATTTAACTAACAAAACTTCTGCTGGATTAAAGCCCAAGGGATGAATCCGTGAGTGATTGCAATTGCAGTGAGGATGAGGATCTTATCTCAAGATCACATCTAGCCAAAGCATTTGCAATTCAATCCGTGTAGCTGAAGCACACCCCGAAGATACATAGTAGTAAGTAATTATGCCGAGCACAGAAGTTCTCTTCGTACTTATAAAGGCATAATAAATGGGAACGTTGTGCAAATGTCACTGATTATTTTTACCAGGGATC
>JAAAYG020020095.1:0-18987 GCA_009936455.2 Tomocerus minor
GTGGCCAGAGGGTGAGTAAAGCAACAGTCCATCATACACCTTGGTTGTAGCGGTGAGACAGGAAGGAAATGAGTGTACCAGCTACTCTTCTTCTCACACCTATTTGCTATATTATACATAACAATTTTGTTATCCTTTTGGAGTTCCCGCGTTTGATTTCTCTCAACCAATCGCTATTGCGAACATACCACCTAAGCTCATTATAGCAGTACAGATACAACAAATAATAAACACTTACCCTCTTGCTATATATAAGTAGGTACTTAAAAAACATACAAATAAATAGTCAGACAGTCGTATTAGAAAGTAACAAAGATAATGAAGGAAACGTTTTCACTCTACAAATGCAATGATGTAAGTAGGCAAATATTATGATATCAAAGAAAATTATGTTGGCCTTACTGATTTTGAAGTTATGAAATAAATTCAGCGAATGGACCCACTTTGAAAACAAATTACAATGAGGGAAGTCAGCGAACTTCAGTAATTAATAGTTTGAATCAATAGTATAAACTTTCCCCATTCTAAAATCAACAATTCCCGTGAAAGTTTGTTAGGGCTTCGTTTACCATGTGAAGACAGAATCTAATATCTTTTGAAATCAAAATGCATTATTACAACATTTACAACAAACCAGGATCGTAATGAAATGTATGGAAAATAAAATTATTACTTTTAAAATATATTTCTGCCATTTTATGAAGCTGACATGAAAAAATCCGAAATTAGTCCAGAAGTTTTTTCCAGGTGGGGAGGACCATATTCAAAGAGCAAAATGTTTTACTCTCTGAGAAGTTTCAGTTGAAAGTTGTTACTTTGCTAGAAATGTGTGCTGATAGTGCCGAATGGCAACATGGCTTTTTGCATGATCCTTTGAAAATACGGTCAACTATATTTCGAAAGGAAATAAACATGAACATGGATATATGTGTAGAACTACCATTACCTTTGTGTGCCTTGTGTTTTTTAGACCATCTTCAGATTGAATTTCATTGAATTGGTTGTACTACGGCTCTAAAGAAAAGCCAGCCACTGAATTCACCATGGAACTACACTAAAATACACTATATATACACATTTACAAATATTATAAGAATAGGATAACTATAGAGTGTGGGATTTTCTGGGTTGGAGCAGAATGCAGTAGAGAGAGGACACAATGATTTCACAATTGTTAGCAGGAAGAATGGTTTTATTTAGAGTGGATAAAGTCTAAAATCTAAAGTATCCTTAAAATAATCCTTCTTGTGTGTTAGGGTTAACAGAACGGAATAAAATATAGATAGCCAAGTCGGGAAGACCATAATAGAATGCGACAAAATCAAAATCCGCCTAAGGAAAGCTACACTCAAGAATAGACACTAGAAGAGAAGAGTGTATGAGAAATGAATAGGATATTAGGAAAGCTAAACTAGAGGCTCGAATTCGGGGAAGAGGTAATTGACCCGAGCTGACCCACCTCCATAAGTATTCCTCAAGCACTTACTGACCAGACTGGCACTGGCTCATTCTTGCGAAAAGACTGCGAAAAGACTAAACCACGAACAAGTGAAAATGTTGATATCCCAGTACATAAAGATACCTTAGCATGCTTCCCAAATTGCCGAGGCCAAAGATTTAGCTGACTTAAACTGACGCGACTGCTTTTGACTACAATTTTTATGTGTGATCTCTGCTAGGTCCTCCCCACACATTACACTAACTCACCTGGTACATGTGCACTTATTTTCATTGTTCTGGCAAAGATTTCTCATTCACCTTTAATACACTCTATTTATACACTGTAATAATTTTCTGCTCTTTCAGTTACAATGCTTTTGCATGCAACCACATGATTCGGATCGCGATTCGGCTAAAGAAGAATAAAAATTATTGGTTTGTGTGTGTACTTTTATTCCTAATGTATTAATACTAAAAAACTGCAGTGCAGACATTTTCATGTCACAGCATGCAATAGTGCACAATGTTCACAAATCACAATTTATCATTACTTTCATCACTGATCATTACCATAAATAGTCAATCATTTCATGTTCATGTCATAAATAATATCTGCGTATTGCAACAGATATATTTTATCTATTAATTTAAGAATGACGCTCCTCTTGGGCTATTGACCATGGAGTCTGAAAGTTGTACATATAGAGATGGTGATATGATGATTATTGGATATAAAATATAAGATTAGTATAGTAAACGGTTAGACTTTTATGGGATTTCAATAGATATATATTAATATTTCAATGCTTTTTTTAATTTGTAAGTCCTGTGGGGTTGAAATCTATTTATAAAATTGTAGTTGTCCAGTATTCCGAGTGCTGTTGGTCGAGTTTTAATAGAAATAAATATCTCTCAGTTGTATCCACATGGGTAATACAAATGGCTGTGTTTTAAGTTGATTTTATGGATGAACAGGGAAAGTGAAGAGGGGCTAAGTGATTGCCGCGAAGTACTTATATGAAATTAGATTACCTTTCTCATTTAGCTGAGATGAAAGAAAGAGTAAAACGTTGAATTATAGTTCACCTAGGTGCCTATGACCTGTACAGAGCTAACAAAGAGTACTGTGAGCACATAAGTGCATTACATAAGAGTAGATCTAAAGAATGGAGGGAGCTGTTACAGATGGAGAACATAATAATTTTCCTGTAAGTTATGTTATGGGTTCAGTATAACTTGAGCTAGAGTTGATCTTGTACTGTAAATGTGAGTTTATGGCCAAACGTCGACTATATGCCTGGCTTATGAAACAACATGAAAATAGAGTAGAAATCCCGAGATTTTCAGTTCTGTGAATTTTGGTTTAAATCTGTGTCTCTGGCTCGAATGGGCTTTGTGCCGGGGCTTTTCAGTAGTTTTATCGTTAGTATTTAAGCGTTAACGAGAAATAGGGGTTTTCCCTAGTCGGATGCTAATGTACGCTCTGTTTGGCTGTAAGTAAAAGCACTTGAAGACTTGGCGAGATTGAATGGAATTGCATGTTGAAATGGCTGTGTGCACTAGGTAGGTGGTTAAAATGTGTATAGAGAGTGAGAGTGAGGATAAGTAGTGAACGGAACAAGTTTGGATGTGATGTGAAATGGAAATGAAATCAAGGATACATTGAAATGGTTTTCATTCTGTAAATTGTGGGCTCGTATGCATTAAAACAACTTTAAGTATGATTCGGATGAAGGGAGCTCTTTTACACCGTATCCGTAAGGAATATCCTCTGTTTACATTGCTCGGGCTCTGAAAGAGGAAAATAATTATCAAGCAGTTTGGAATTTCCTAGCTGAACTCCTCCTGGTGAAACTGGGCTAGCTAAGGAAAGTCTCTCTCTCTCTCTCTCTCTTATTGTTAGAGTATTCCCTGCAGTCTTACCTACAATGCTACAATAAGCAAGTGAAGTTACAATCCTTGGCCAAAGGAAAATCTTTGAATCGAGGACAACAAATAAATCTTAATTTTATTATATAAGAGAAGGAGAATAGTTTATTGAGATATAGCTAGTTTACTATTAGTTATATTATATGCTAGAATCATCCAAGCTAACATCATCATCATATGGTCATATATATGCTACATAGAAATACTCTCCATATACTTTCACTTTAGTTATTTTGATGAATTGTAGTGCATTTGAGAAAATAATGTTAGGAAAGGATCGAGGTAGGTATTACATAGTGGCAGTGATTTAACTTACATAGGGATACTATTAAAAGGAAAATAAGCTCATACATGTACTAAAGTCTCCTATAAAGGAGATATACAAATACATTATGCAAGAAGCACTATTACGTACTTTTCCCGACTTAGTTTTCATTTTATTACTAAACTTGGAGAAACATGCACCGAACGGCTAGCCCACTCTGCTGCTCACTCACTACTCACTCAACTCGGCTTTACTAAAGTAATCTAATAGCACAGAGAAAAGCACAAGGAAAACAACTTGAGCAGAAATATGGTGAAATGAAATCCTCGGAAAAAGCTCAAATCCTTAAACCGTTTTCTCTGATCTTTTCTGCCGTTGTTGACATGAATTCAATTCAATCCAATTGAGTCCCAAATCCCACGCAATCCCGTCCACAACCATACAACATATCTACACACACACGAACAGCAGACCACTAAAATAAGTAACCCAATACGTCCAAAGACATAGGCGAGGACACCATCATGCAAGCCTCTCTCACATAGCAGCCACCACCACCATCACCAACAAACAGTAAATACACAATCTTCTACACACATGAATATACACACACTCATCTATATCATTTTAACTTAACTCCCAATTCAATTTACACAAATAACTGAATTCTACACATTCCATTCCACAAATACAAAGCTAAATGCAATTTTAAATCTACAATTCACTAAACACAGTCACAAGAAGCAGAAAACATTTAAATGTACTTGATATCCAGCTCGAATAGAGTCATGCTACATTAAGGATGCTCAATGATACCTAAAACACTCATTTTCCACCCACCGGGGTGGCTAGGACGTTCATTTTTAAGACATTTCTGGTACCGAGGGCGAGTCGAAGGGGTTTCCAGAAAAAATGTCTACAAACTTCAAAATTTATTTTTTTGTGGAGTGGAAGAAATGCATGGAGTTTGAACAAAAGTATTTATTTCTCCGTTGCTTGAAGAGCTAAATAAATTCCCAATGACTTGCTCTAGGGGCAGGTCTCCTTGATTTTTCGATTATTGAGGCACCCTTAAATATTTAGAAATCTTGAATAAACTCATTGAAAAGAGACCCGTATACATTTAATTGATTTTCCTTAACTAGATCAGCAGTAAACATGGTTTTCTTTTGGAAAATCTCATCAGGAACTTTTCATTTTTTTACGAACTAGTTGAGAAACGAATTAAATTGTTTTATCAGATACGACGCTAGAATTTTATAAATAAAAACTTGCATTTTTATTTATAAACTTTTTTTTACAGATACGTGGAGTTTTTCTATTTGCTTGTATAATCTACAAAATTGCAAATTCAATAAGTACCTGCAATTAGTTTCGCCATTAAAGTAAGAAAATGGTGTTTAAAAATGTTTGTAGAAAACAGTTTAATAGTGACTATATAGATGTAATTCATGAAACTTGAATTTGCAAAACAATGAACTTTTGTATATATGTGAATGTGAGTAGAAATTACGCACATGGATATAAATAGTATAAATAAAGTCAAGAATATAGGGTACTTAAAACATGTGTCCCCTAGTTTTGGGTCTTAGGTGGACGCTTAGTATTCGGTGCGTAGTGAGTGCACTACTCTTGTGTATGTTGCTGAGCTGAATGTTAAATCGCAGTATAAAATATATAACTACCGAATGCCATAAAGCCACAAAAGGAATCCCATCCCGTCCTAAAAAGATAGCAACCGGGATTTTAAATTGTAAAAAACCTATAGTGAGAGTATCAAGCGGTGGCGTGGCATCGTATTATGGCTTTTGCTTTGCTTTCCGTTCTCCTACTTTCTCCAGAGAAAGTGCCACCTATAAAATTCAGCTGAGCTCACAGTTGGCTTTCCTATGAAAATGTATATATTGCTAGCTGTACCTCATGGCACGCTACGAACGAATGATCATAGCTGAACGATACGACAGCAAACTGAAGTGCTTTACGGCAAAACATAACAGAACACAAGGCTTTCTAAGGAGAACTAACACTTGCCAATAACTTTTCCACAGTGAAAACGACAACTATTACACTCCGTCCCTTCATATCCTCTCTGCCATATTCATTCTATACTCACAGATTGATTTTACACCCCCTACTTTCACTTTTACACACGAAATCAACGTATACCATTTTTATAGCATAACACATCTTACTATATATATGCAGATAGCAGATGTGGGTACCTGTTAAATAATATCAGGGATATAGGAAAGTTTTCACTATATAATTCTACAGGTCCAATAGCATAGCATTGGGATTTAGGATGAAATAGTTGAACAAGTTCGGACATTGGAAAAATGTTCATACAATCTAAAGATACACATCTAATTTTATCTTTAAGAGACGAAGGAAACCAGTAGAATGATATTATTGTGTACTGTTTACACATTGTGAATATCATTATTGCTAAGAAAAATCCTAATTCTCCTGATGACTACTTTTGCAACTCTTTCAGAGTTGTTTTAAAGTGCAAATTATAAATAATATAATATACTTCCTCATAAATCTCAAAACATTAGTTGAATCTCTATTTTCATTCAAAGTTGTCATTTTTTGTGTTTTTTAGTAAATAAAATGGTAGATTGTTCTATATTATAAACGTAATAATATTTATTAACTAAAGCAAATTGATTGATATATTAATTTGTAAGTTTACTTGTTCCTTTCCATGAACAATAATTTTCAAATATATTTAATATCGAGATTTTAATTTATAAGTAGATAGTTGTTTTGACTCAGTAATGTATCACTTGAAAAAATGTTCCATTCAGTTAACATTGAGTTGCACAATATTTTTCATCTCACTGTTTATAACAGGACAGATCTACGACTTACCTTTCGGCTTTTTCGAAGAAACGTTTACATAAGGCGAGAGCCTTTGCAGAGAGTGCTGGTCGAATTGGAGTGGATTTAGAGTTAGAGTATATAGAAGATTATGTCACAAAGAGTGAAATGAAAAGAGATAAAAGATGTCCATAGCGTAAACAAGATGGTAAAATTGTGAGAGTAATGTGGTAGTGTGTAGGGAGAGTGTAGTAGCCATCCCTTAATGCAATATAATTGTGCATCACAGAGCAGCACTAACACTAAAACCGTAAGCACTAAAAACTATCTGATCTCCGCCATAGAGAATTCTAGTGGCGGAATGAAGGGCTGTAATATAAAACGGGTGACACTATAGAAATCCGACTCCTGCCATTCGGAGAAGAAAAGAAAGCGTCGTCTGTCTCTTCTGTCGTAATCGTGTACGTAGCACTAAATTGCTTACAACGTGCCAAACTTATTGTGTACTTACAATTTGCACTGCTCACTATTGGCAGCCATTTAGATAAATGGAACATGCAACTCTGCTTTATGACGTGCCTTGGATTGGACATGCACCACCATCCACCAACACACAATTCCCTTTTACTCCTCCGTCTGGAATTCTATGACAAGAGGAAGTAAGTACTTATACTATTATTGTGTGTGTGTAGCTCTGTATATATTATGTGCTACGTCATTTTCCCATTTTCATCTTTTATTATATTACATACAACACAGTAGTAGCATGATTGCGTACTACGACTACTACGAGTATTGAGAAACTCCAAAAATAAAGACTTGTACTAAAACGTAAAGCATAATTCTTGTAATGTTTAAAATACCTGAGCTTAAACATTAAATCCTGTCATATTATGAGAATGTTATCTTATGGGGTTGTAACTTGCAACTAAACTGACTATGGCTAGTATGACTACCCTTTGATTGTATCTATAAGTATATTAACTATAGATATAACATTAAACTATATAAAGAAAACAATAAAAATTAGAATTAGCGATGTAACGAATCACATTTAATACTTTATACTTCAATGTTAGTACATGATTTGCAATTACAGTGTAGATGAGACCCGTCGTATGCCGTAAACTTTGACAGTATCGTTAATAATTGTAATTACCTATTGTCAAACCTCTATTGTTATTATTGTAATAAATATTACATACGTGGCTAGCGAATACATGGAGAATAATATAGCCTGTCTGTGTGTGTGTGTAAATGTAGATACCGATTATGATGTAAAATCAACACTGCATATGCGTATAGGAGCCTTGTGGTTTTCGGTTTATTCCTTTTGGTATATGAGACAAAATAATAATACTAATAATAATAATAACCCTTCCCTGAAACTCGAAAACTAACGTAATAATAAGGCTACTACAATATGTAAGTACATTACAGTTTCATAGACCAATAAGAAATGACGACAGGAAATTGAAATTACATCCAGAATTAGAAATGGTGACAATAAACTCATTACCTGTGTAATCTGTGTCATAATGTTCTCAACATTTATTGACATTGCTCCGGAAGGAATAACAACTCTTCTAGTTTTACAATTACAACCATGAACAAAGCACAACTGCAACAACTGCAAAACACAACTACGCAGAAAAGTCCAAATACATACACTCATAAATTGTTTGTGAAAGGTAATATCAAATCAACAACCTACATTTTCCCCAATTGCAAAATTTGCAAAGACAACCAAACAGCAAAGTTGCACAAATACAATTAGCGTGTTTTTCAATGCCGTAGCATATAAACAAATATTATAGAGTCTCCCATTTTTAATCCAACATTATTTGCTGATAATTTGCCATCTTGTCATATAGTTGAGCTTAATATGAGACAGCAGTCGAATAATATTTGTTTGAAGGGTTATTGTATTGTATTATTTATTCAACAGATATGTTTGTAAATAGGTTATATACTGCTTTTGGTATAAATATTGCGTTATAATGTCCGATTAACAGTGCACTAGGATCAACTATATAGGTGATTAATAAAGCTTGTTAATTTAGTGAAAAGAGAGAGCCGACTTGTAATTAAATGAAACAAGTGATGATTATTACGCATCTGTCTAATACGTAACTCTATACATTTCTCGGGTTATTCCGAAGGGATTAGAATGGTTTTGCCCATGATATACACAGATTGCCTCACAGGAATTGATACGACGATGACGGCATTTATTTCTCTTATTACTTTCGCTTGCTACCTTCAGTTTATAAATGATTATCTGTAATTAGCTTTTATTCGACTCTGTAACTGGAGGGAAAGGGGAGAGGCATTATTAGGTGTTTGCTGAAGATGAAGGAAAAGCAAAGCAATGAACTTGCACGATAATAATACACAACAGCAACACTTTCATCCACACTACAAATTATCCCGTCCAATGAATACTTCTCTTAACTTAATCCAGTGAATTTGCTACTCTCACTTGACTTACACTCTAATGGGGACAATAAATAATCTAGTCTGAAATAATATTATTATTCGTGGACTATTGTGTATTTACCCCATAATCATTGACCTATTTAGCACTGAAATGAAGGATCATCTTATCAACTTGAAACGCTCTATTTAAGACAATTAATGGGGCCAAAAATACTTTGAAAGCCTTGCACTTTGGTTGTAATCTGAGATGATTCATTTTCACGCTTCCTCTCACCTTCTATTTCTCCTATCGTTAATAATTAAACACTTACCACACACAAAGTCTGTATTTATCTCAAGTCAACTTAGGCAGATGCAAAGGATGAATATATTTACTGAATGCAAATTAAAATTCTATGTTTAACTTTACTAAGCAATTCTAATGCAATAATGTGTTATAAACATATAGTTGGTTTGTTTGAAGTAGGTAAATGTTATTAGGAAAAGTCAAAGAAGACATAAGGGAATATGAAATGGAAGGTTATGATGTTTCCTTGCTGTTTTTACGATATCATCTTTGTAATTTTAGATACTTCTTTTCCAAATGTTCAAAGTTGTGTGAGTATTAAAGTTATACGTTAGACAAGCTCTTCAAAGATTATTGCTGAGACGTAAAGTTCATCGGAAGCTGTGATGCGCTCATGATCCAGATAATATTTGCTTTGTCTGATAAAATTAGCTATTTCTTATTCTAATATTATATACGATTAGTAAACAGTAGTCTATAGTTAGAATACGTTTGCACTTATGTACCAGTATAGTATGTTCTTTTTACATATCTACTTTATTTCCAGAGAGATATAAAGATTGTCGATGCGATGGTGTAGTATTATTATGGTGAACAGTGTCAGATATTTTGTAAAGCACCTGAGCAGTTATAAAAACTGTGTGTAAGATGTGAGGATATGAGCTGTATGATACTTTAAAGAGATGATGCTGAAGCATTGTGTTGTATGTTGGATAAAAGATCATAAAAGAAAATCTCAGAACTTATATCATCACACACATTACAGTAAACATCTATGTAGATAAATATAAAAAATTATTACGGAGGAAACAGGAGCGGGTCAGGGATATTCCAGTGCAGTGTATATATATGTGCATTTTTTCATATCTAAATGTACTAGTCATAAAATATACTTAAGTGTGTAATATGCAATGTGTACAGTGTGTGTGTGTGTGTAAAAGGTTCTACTTTTATGCCTTAAAAACTGCGAGGGGAATAAGCACTTGGAAATGTTGTCGTTGTCACAATAAAACGTGAAGGGATGTCTAAATGCTTATGCAAGCAACTAAAGCGTAGCATCAATTTTATTTTATCTGGAATGACTGGAGCATTACTCCACGCTACTTTACACAAGAAAGCAGGGATAGCAACAATTTTTTCAAGATCGTCAATTCAACAATGTTCCTTTCAGACTCAACTTCACATAAAATTACCTATCTCCCTATATACGGCTCCTTTTAACCATATTAGTATACTTACTTTTCTATAATGCCAATTATATGAATATATGTCCATATATGCTATATAACTTAGTCATTTTGTCTTTTCCTACATTTGTATCATACTATATGAGACTCTTCCATAATATCACGATATTACCTATGAACCAATTTTGAAAGGAGCTGATCGGATTTCCGATAGTTATTATTATGCCGACAAGACAAATTTCAAAGTGTCGACTCGCCTCTCCCCAGAAAACCCAATTTTGCACATCTCTATTTAGATACGGAAGATATTCTGCCTGTCTGCAAATTATACCACATAAAATATACTAAATTGTCAAAGTTAGCAAAAGAAAAATTGGAATTATCTACCTGCTATTACCAGCTCTGTCATAACAAGGAAATTTCACCATATATATCTCATAGGTACTTTGTTTTATATGCAAATTATGCATAATGCAAATAATATTTATGTGCATTTCTATGCATTACGAATATAGGGACATAAAGGGATTTCTATACAAAGTTCTTACTTACCACTAGAGTATTATGTAAAGTGAGTTGATGCTGCAAATAGGAAATATGACATGCAGTGTGATGGAAAATAAATCTATGCATAGTTGTGCAAATTAGTATATACGTCCCTCTATAAGACTTTTCTATAAACACCAATGTGTATTATAATATAATAAATCCATAACACAGAGATGAAAAAAAAATCTATTTCGGATCCCTTATCGTCTGACTTTCCCCATAAAACATAAGCTCCATGCAATACTGCAAGACTCATGCTTTTGTACAGATATTATGTCTATCAAAAATATGTACTAGCATCCTTTCAAAGAAAGCAGAAACAGTTTGACAAGGAAAACTCACGGAAAATACAAGGAAGCCATGAGAAGCTTTTCCATTTCAAAAAGGGAACATTTAGCATCCCCAAAAGATATTGCTACTTACTACTAGCTCAATAGTTGTTTGTGGCAAGAGAAAGATGATTAAAGGAAAATAGGAGGCGTGTATAGACGCTAAATTCCATTGTTATTGTATCCACACACAAATATGTAATATACATCTCGGAAAAGTTTATCTCTTTTCAACTGAACGAAGAATGAACTTTTCCTTTGTATTTTCTATTATGATAAAAAGAGATGGGATAGTAGAAGAAAATCCAAGTTTGTTTAGCCATCTACTATTTTCTCATTGGATTATTGAAACTTTAGAGAGACTCACGACTTCAAATCTATTTATAACAGAGGAGAAACGACGGAGAAATGAAAACAGAAAAATATAAACTAATAATCATTCCCTTAACTTTGTTTTGCATATCATTTAGAACATCTCTGGAATAAAATAAAATAACATGGAATTCTTCTGGCTACAAGACTTGAACAAATTCAAAATTCCAAGACTGTTAATGTTTACATGAGGAAAATAAAAATTATTTTATGTAGGTATCGGTTCTTTCGTTTTGAAACTACTTTCTACCTGAGTCTGTAATAAATATTTATGAGTATTATTAGTTTTGGGAGAAAGTAAAATGTTATAATATTAGAAAATGTCAGCATCATATAGAAATATCATATGAAAAAGGTTTATGGTATGGATTTAGGTCGTGGTGACCGAAAACTGGACCATTATGAAAACTTTGGAGTGAATATCATATACAGGGAGGTAAAAAGATGTAATTTGCATGTAATAAAAGGTACAAGTGTGCAAGTGAGTGCAGATGTCGTGGCTAAACAACATGGCAGTGGAGAGGGGACTAAATATCTGCATTTTTAGTAGAATGGTTCCATATTCATGGACCGCAAGATAAGTTATGGTTACACAACGTCACGTTACATTGCCTATGGTTGATAATTGGATTGAGAGAGAAAGAGAGAGAGAGAGAGTTGGAGTGGAAACTAGTTCACTGAACACGAAACAATGAGACAGTTTTTGACACGAAACTCTCGTACGGATAAAATATTAATGTGTGAAGAAGTTTTTCCCTGTTGACTGTAAGCAGTCACTCTGCTTAGTTGATTCCGAGCGGGTAAGTGTCTCACTTTAGGCTAAAATCCTTCCCTGCCATCCAATTCAAATTCCTGGCCTATTCCGTTGATTGTGAATGAGTGAGTCCCTTGTGGGTTGAAACATTTTTGTTCTACATATCCGAGCATATTGCATGCCTACACTAATAAGCATCACTTACCATCACCATTACGTAATACAGAGAGACCCCTACATTTTATTATAGCATCTTTCCATTGCTATGCATTAGCTAATGCAATGATGTACACTGCTATGCACTCAGCCATAATTTTACTACATATTTTCCATATGCTCAAACTTGGACGAACTGATAAAAAATTCCGGAAATTACATAAGAGATTTATTACCTCTTGAAAGTATTCTTTTAAAACCAAAGGATAGAAACTTTCTTAACTTCTCATAACTCATAACAGTGTCCTTTTTAAACATTGCATAGCCTACAAAATTAGAAACTTAACAAAATAATAATTTTTTAACACAGCACTGGCTAAGTTTTTACAATGATTCGAATTGTAACATTTTAGAATTAGATTTTAAACCCACAAAAGTATCTAAACTAAACTAAATTGATGGTAATTAATGAATTCTTAGATAATTACCAACCGTGGTGTCACAAATTGCTAAAATGTAAAACAAAAATATTATTTTCATATGCAGAAATAATATTTGTAAGTCTTGTGTTTGAAGACAGCAATAATTTTGAAAGTTATTCTTCTGTGAGAAACATGTAGTGTGTGTTGGTTGTATGATAAGTCTTTGTTACAAATGTGAACTATCTCGGCTTATTCATCGTAAATGCATTATGCAAATGTTGTGGGCAGACTTTCTTCTTTACAGAAAATAGTAGTGAGCAGTAAAATAACTCTTTTTTTTTGCTGGAGTGTAGGATATAGGAAGGCGTTGGGTATTTAGGTGATAAAAGCAAGGGTTGGATGCATTATTTATCTCTGAATGCACATAGTGCCAGACTGTCACTGCATCAGGGCGAGAGATCTATCCGACTGTGCTCTGCATAATGTAAATGTAATGTGCGGATGGGACTTAAATGCAAATATAGGCCAGAATGCTACTCAACTGATAATACTATGTGTAAAAGCTAGAAAAGTGAAAACATCCAAGCATAATAATTTAAGAATAATGTTATGCTTTCACTCCAACCTTCCATCCACTACTTTCATGTAATAACAGCGCATTAGTCAGCAATAATATCCACTGCACTCAAATAAAATATTCGCCACCTCCAGTAACAAAGAGGCAATGTATGTCACAGCCCTCTCATATGCATCTTCATGTGGCCATGTGTTGCTGATTTCATTTCTGAAATATTAAAATCTAACAATTTTGCACTTGACCTTAGAAAGCATCAACCCAATTGACAATTCTGGTGTTCTGAACCAAAATTTACGTTTAAATTATCATAAAAATCCAAACATTAAAGTGAATAATAAGTATAAAGCGTAAGAGCTTTTTGCACATTCAATCCAGAACGTAACATTGAAGTATTATTAATTGAAATATATTCTAAATTGTAATTCAGTCACAAAGTTCTGATTAAAACCTCTGTAAAATAATTTCTGTCAACTGTCCTATGTTGTTTACTGTGTTATGTTCGTATAAAATGGTTTTTCACCCAGTTGCACATTTCTGTAGAGATTCTAAACCGCAGGGAGAGAAACTGCGCAGCAGAAATTCGTAATACGAAATAAATATGTAAAATAGCTCCAGAAAGTGTTTAAACATGCTCTTTTTGAATTCACTATACAATATTATATATATATATAGTATATGTGAACAAGGCTACACTGTGGTATTACAATAGAATTTAGCAGTGAATATCTCTAAGTAATATCTCTATACTTAGTAACTGGCAATTGAAATTAAATTAAAACGGAAAGATTCTTTGCACCATGCATGCATGCCACTTAGAGATACATATACCCACCACGCAATTCCGACTCTGTGTATGTTTCCACAAGTTTGTTCTTCTGATGCATGCAGCTTTGCAGATCGTTCATCTCATTTCGATGCACAGCAGATTTTAATTAATTTGGAGTCACGACCTCAGTATGCCAACACCAACCCACTCTGAAGTCTGGGCGACTTTGTTATTAAACTACGAAAGGATGCTTTGAACCCATGCTCTCCAATTGTAATGCGAGGCACATGAAAATACAAATTGCATTGTAATGAGTCTGCTATTAGCAGTGCTTCTAAAATTAATTTCATTTTCAAAAAAAATGTGGTTTTTCATACGGTAAACAACTAAACCGACGTAGCAGCCTGTTTAATAAATTAATTGATCAGTTTGAATCTCATTTCCTCCTCTCTCACATTCTTTTAGACACACTGGATCTTTCAATAATTTATGCAGCTCTGTTTTCATGTAAATAAGTATCCATGATTATGAAACCTTCCCCATGTTAATGACATTTTCTCTTTTCAAACTTAAATAGTTGACCAAAAAATATAACTTCTACTTCGCTTTCATTCTACATTCTAGTCTTACCCAACTGAAAATTTGCTGAATCAATTCTGGAAAAGGCGTGAAAAGAGAAACTGGATATTAAACAGAATAATGTTGTTTACAGGGTGAAAATAAGGTACGGACACATCTTGGTTCTTGACAGGCCGGTATTTAGTTACACGATTATTAGCTTGTATGATTGTGGGTAGTGACTACTCTTTGTCATTAGTTATTGTTCAATGATAATGAGATATAGTAACCAATTATTTATTGCTCAGAGTGTCAAGTAACGCGGCATAATAAATACCTTGCTAAGTACAATATACATAACATTCTGTTGGAAATTACACTTTGTCATTATAAATTAGCTCTCCCCGTTTCCTCCTAACCGCAAAGCAAAAGTGACAGACAATTTTGACTGCTGCTTGCTACTCCTAATTTAGTGATCTACGACAATAGTATTGATCATTCTAGAAGGTAACTGCTACAAATAATAGGATAATCAACCACGATATTCAGCAATAAACACTTGCTTTCTGTATTAATGTTATTCATCAATATGTTCCTTATACGCTATACTTGGACATGTTATACATAAGAATAGTACCTAATTAATACTTTCCTGAGAATTACAAAACAAATTGAGAAAAGTCACTTTGAATAATTACTTTATTGTTACACACATGTTACAAAATTATATACAAATTCGACAGTATTTATTGAGTCCGATGAAAATTAAAATGGTCAGGTTAAAAGAATATAAGATCGTCTTATTGATATAGATGGTGTTATATCGTCATAAGTTGTAAGAATTACAGTTATGCATTTATGAAGAAGCTTTTAAAATGCCCATGCAAATAAAATAACTTTTTCAGGAGTCTTCTCATGTCTGTCTATTCGCTTTCAATATCTACAGATTTGCATATTCTGCTAGTAGTGGGTAGTAGTAATTCACATTAGCAAATAAGTCGAAATATATTATTAGTTTTGTTTACTTCATGACGTACACTAAACATTTCTTGACTTTGACTAGTACTCACAATCCTGACTTTGACCACACTTGGACCAATGAAGTTTGAACTAATAAAATATGTTATGCTTATTAACATATGTAATGAAACTCTATATTTAGCTTTCGAATTTAGATTTCCAAACAAAACAAAATAGTTTTCATTGAATGGCAAAACTTTTTGAATTGAAGAAATACTATTTGCTACCAACATAGCAATCTGTTAGTGTTTTGATTGTGGTTTTAACTATGAATAGGAAGTCTAAAAACAATACGCACAGAAAGAAAGGCTGATGATGATGGATGGCAGTTAACAGTACTAGATTTATATAATCCAACCGAAGTTTTCTAGTGTGTCCCGGTACAAACACTGTGCAATATGCAATATGCCTAGCATGAGATTAGGATTGAAAATACAGTAAAGACCACTTACTTTAATTTTAGGATATCTCACTCAACTTTCTCAAGAGAGTATAGTAAGTTAATTGCGCCAACGCAAAGTTTTAATTTAAACGTCAGCGTATTGAGATTCCTGCAATCATTAAATTATTTTAACACTAGTTTTATTAGATAATTTCGTATTCGTTTGCTTAATTTGTTCAGGAGTGACAAACAAAATAAAAAGATGAAGCTTACAAACGATTATGCTCATTAAAAAATTGTATGAACTACAGTATTTAATGGATTTCTATTACATGTACTTCAAGATTCCATATGATATTAAAACAACCTGCTTTTATTGTACATTTCAAATACCTACTTAAGTAAATACAATAATAAATTTATAAATGATATAAGAAGAAATAAATTATGTTTTTTAGGCTTTCCAAGACTATCACGCGAGACTTGTAGGCCAAATTACATTGAACCTTCATTGAACCAAACCAAAATTACGATTACTACTGTTTCCAAATGGAACCTTACTTAATAATTTCGTTTCATGGGTCTCTGAAACGAGAGAAAATCGACTATCTGTTACTTCCTCTTACAAATAAGTCCTTGTGTAAATAAGAAAAGATGAAAAACATTCATGCTTTCCCTTAAATCCTACTTAAACAAGCCTCAGAATTAATTCCACTCTCTTCCTCCATTTTGGCTTGAGCGCGTTCTGAAAGTACTTAACCTACCGTATAGAAAGATCGGAACTGAAAGAGCATTCCAAATTGCACAAATCCCAACTTATCATTTATCTAGCGAGATAAGTAACAAAGGTCTAACTACTGCACTGCTGGGTGCCTTCAGGCAAATATGTGACAGATTACTCACAGCATCTTCTACAAAAGAGACTACAAACACAAATACAGCTTTTATACGGGTACTTCAAGTCCTCCACTTGTAAACACAATGGCATTCAATCAGAAGCTTCTGTAGTCCATAAAATATGAAACTACACGAACACGTTTTAAATACTTAATATTAAAACCCGTCATGTACCAATCTACCAACTCTATGTAAGGACTAATAATATAAGAAATGTCATTACGTCAATAAAATAGCAATATTGTTTCATTGGCACAAAAAGAAGCCCATCCAAAAGTCTTAAAGATTTTTTAATTGTTATCAATTCCACTAAAATCTGTTCATATCCAATTATATTTCACCTTTTACGCGGCCGTTTGTGTTTGCTGTAACCTCGAAGGTAGCCGTGCGTGGAAAAGGCTCATATAATTAGTATTATTACACAGTTAAACAAAACATATTGTGATCTATCTATTAGGTACTAGTTCCAGTTTCCAATTTTATTGACAGAATTATTTATTGGTGGTAATTTGCTGATTATATAGTTCTTGCTAAACATGGATCCCAACATTTTCAACTATCCTAACTACATTTTTGTAACAGTTTATAAAATAATCACTAAATATTGACTTGCATATATTTCTTGGTTCTTTAGGTACTTTATGAAACGAACAAATCTTGAAGCTCATATTGTTGAATTTATATTATACATACTACAAAGTATGATATCTAAGATTTATAGCATGCAGCTAAGTGCAGGCGTACTTGCCAATAATAGAATGTGTGAATAATGCTTGAGATACCTTTTGAATTCACTTCCCTAAAGTTGGATACTACAAGCATTACCATTTCAAGCATCTGCATCTTCTTGGGGCATTTGGAAATCCCATTCAACTCTTTGGAACACTACACAAAGACATAATTTTAGAGAAAGTGCAAAACTTCATCTTTGTGTTAAGACTATTAAACTTTTCATCAAAAGAGACATTTCACGTTAGCAGTTCTTCCTTCTGAAATACAAAAATTAATTTTAAATACCATCCTTGTCAATTTTTATTAGCAAAAACCAAAGATAATACAGCTATGCTCATTGGCCAATAATGTTATTTGCTATTCAGAGATGCACAATAGTTTGAATGGGTATTGAGGGGAGAGAAGCCCAATAAGGTCATGAACTGTTTGAAATCAAATGTATATAGAAAGTTGATAAACGCTAACAAATAACTCAGTCTACCTCTGATATATACTCGGTCTACTCTATCTTTGATCGTGTTTCATTTGTAATTTGTAACAAACTACTTAATTTGCAACTAATATTGCATGTCATTGTACATTAAACGTCAAAGGTGGTACAAAGCAACAATTTTGAAGTATACAGTTAGGAAAATAAATAGATCGTGACACATAGGACTAGGACATATACAAACATATTTACTTGCAATTATAAAATTATCTAGTGAGTGGGTACGTAAAACGATGATGTTGGTATTATCGTACGTTGACTATTTAACAGTAAATGCTACTCAACTCATGAATACAATTACTACACAGAAAACTAATTAATTACAGCTCAAGTTGCTCAAAAATGTTTAATCTAAGGTAATTCCGGGTAAAAGATACTAGTAGAAAGCCTTTGATGGAAATATAAAGCATGTAATACAAAAGCAGCTCAAAGTTTAAGTTTAAATAACATAGGTTACCATTAATTATCCATTCAGGCAATAAAAAAGAAATCTTTTGTAGGATTTTAACAAAGAAAATATTTTTAAATTAAAATTCCCAGTTTTTGCGACATTGTGAATTATGTTTTAACGTTATTGTTTTCATTTTTACTCTAAACAGTGCAGATTTATTAAT
>JAAAYG020020106.1:0-14627 GCA_009936455.2 Tomocerus minor
TGTCTCTCCTCTCATAAATCATAAAAGTAGTTAAGTGAAAAATAAGGAGAATTTTTGCTTGTTTTTGAATTACCATAATGTTGCATATTTATTGTGTTTTCAAGGTATAGTTTTAAGTTTTTAAGTAATATAATAGTCTTGTTTTTAAAAAAGTTTATAGCTGAAATGCTCTTTTGTTGTAAACAATGGTCAACTGGCGCCCTCGCATTCGTTCTTGTACAAGTTTCAATCCTGGTTCGCTAAGTCTTGTACAACGGGTTATTGAACAATGATGTAAGTCCAGCTGCTCCATTATGGCATAAATTGAGGAGTCGGTAATCTGGATTATGCAAACAATTTCGTTAAAATTCAATATTTAGTACTCAAATTTGTATAGTGAATATGCAGACTACTAAAAGGGTAATGAATGAATGGTTGTGGGATGCGTTATTGTTTTCGACAAAAGAAAATGGATTACTGTGCTTTGTAGATTGGGCCTACAGAAAATATGCGCGTTCACAGATATTTATGAAGTTATTATTCAATAGCACCCACAGAATTATGGAAATTAGTTATATAATCACAAGCAGCCGTTTTAAGCTTTTAAAGCGGCTTTGGGCACGCCAATAACGACAGGCAGGCGTCTATTGTGATAAGATAGTAGATTTCGGTGTTTTATGGGAGAGGAATTGGAATGTCAGGACAGTCAGGAGTTGTGTATTTATATAATTATGGAAATGGAAATTAGAAACTTACGCCTAATCTTTCCAGGCTCAAACTCCGGATTCCCCTGCATAAGATCACTCCGAGATAAATAGAAACATCCGTTATTCTTGGAGAGTTTAGCCCCAGCATACGAAGTTCTAAAAATTGTATCAAAAAATCAGTTGAATTCCTTCATGGAGACTTTTTAGGTGTAAGTATATTGTTTAAATTAAGTTCTGTAGATGAATTTGTAAATAATATTTATTACTCACTTGACAAATCGGAGATACTGGGATTTTGACGTGGTCGGCTAGATTGAGTTCCGTATTGGTTGACCAAATTATGTAATCCGACTTTTTGAACAGCTTCATTAGAAATTCCTGTAATACCCTCGTCTGTGAAAATCCCCGTGGCATTTAACTCCTCCAAATTAGGAAAGCTTGTAAAGAGAATCTGGAGAGTTTCGTCAGAAAGTCCTTGTAAGCTAATTGATACCAAATTGGGGAAGGACTTGGCCATTTTGTGAACGCAGGTGAGAGAACATTTTCCGGGGATTCGGATGACAGGTCGAAATTTCTTCATAGTGTCACATGCCCAAAAGTGGTAAGAAGATTCACTAGTTGGGAAAACATCTTCGAGCTCTTCAAATGAAGCCATAAAAATAGTGAGTTGACGTAGTGCTGGAAGTCCAACAATAAATCGGAGTGAGCCTTTGTATTCTTCTAAAGTAAGTTCCTTCAGTTTGACTAAACTAACTGCAGAAGGTAATTCTTTGAATTGAGTGAGATGAAAGTGAAGCCTGAGGGAAATCAAAGTGTTGGAAAGACTTGACAGTAAGGAGAGCAGGGACTCTAATGTGACATTTTGAAGAAGTTGCATATTTAAATGAGTCAAGGGAAAAGCTTTGGCTTCTAACAGTTGAGTCTGGAGATTTGTTACAGAGAGAAGGGCGTCTGCACAGCTTAATTTACTCAAAACGAAATTTCTGCTCAGGAGCAGGACGTTAAAAAACAACCTAAGAAATTCTTTGTTTGCATTTTGAGGTATGATTATTGTTTGTACGTTCGGGCTGATGCTCAGCAGTTCACCGAGAAAGTTTTGAATCACTCCCACACCTTCTACCATCGTCAGGTTCAATTTCAACACTTCGATCTCGGGGCAGATTCTTCTTTCATAGTTTTGCTGGTTGCTGATATTAGATCCTCCTGGAACTGTGCCACACAAACTTAACTCCCGGATGTTTGGAGCCAATCGAAACAAAACTTCTCGCAGATCATGAGCTTTGCAATTTGTTTTTTGAAGAATAAGGGTTTTAATGTACGGACCGAAAAGTTGAAAAAAGGTCCGAATCTCCAAGCTCTTCATTGACATAAAAGGTCCTAAGAGAAAAAGGGAAATTCAGTTGCCATTTTATTTACTGGAGGATTTAGATTGAAGGGGACATTCCAATTAACACAGGAAAATAGATTCCACAAACCGGATTTTAGTATCTTACCTAGTTGAAAATTGGTAAAGAAGTTTCGGTTGTTTTTGAATTCAGACATAAATGTATCTACACGGTTTTCACTCGTAAGTAATACTTTGACTCGTTCCTGGAGACATTTACTTGCTTCGTCATTCCATTGCCGGCTGACAAGACGACAATTTTTTAAGTCTTGCACAGATAAGTAGCCCATTATGTTGCTTGCACCCTAGAAATTTTCAGAAAATCATTATAATATTTAATAGTGATAGATATATCCAGGATTGGGATATGTAAAAGTATCTATACAAATATTGCGATAAGTAGAAAAAAGAAAGTTTACTTACACCGGGAAAGGCCGAAAAAGGATTTTGTTCTTGAATGTTCCCTTCGTCCATAGGAATACATTGCTGAATCTCTTCTCCAGGAAGATAAATATTTTGGATTTGGATATTCATCATGACTTAAAATCTCTACCTTAATATAAACTAGCTTTGAATATTAAATAGTGTGTAAATTCTATGTAAAATCTAACTTTAATGAATATATTTATATCTTGATCAGTATACTTAATGATAACTGTGTTCTATTCTATTTTTTGTAAACAAAATCAGTAATTAGTCATCCTTTTTTGAAATGGATGTTATCCTCAGGTAAAAGTTGCTTTCAAGTCTTAAAATCAAACTATATAATATTATTATCAAATAATAATTATATAATACTTTTAAATGCAGTTGTCCTGTATAAAAACTTAATTGTAGCAATAAAAAATACTACTGTTATGTAGCTATGTGTTAAGTCTTGTTTGCCGAGAGGAATCGAGTACTTAAAGTGCTAATTCGTTTAGGTGAATGACGCAATTCTTCAAATATCTTTTATATTTTGTGTTTGTGTGAACAAGAATCCGTCTTTTTCACTTCAATTCAAGTGTTTGTGACTAGCTGAGTGTAAGATATTTAAAAATTAGGACAGAAATTCAGTAATAGTGATAATATAATAAATTTAGTGCAAAACACAGACAGTTTAGAAAAGAAATTTTAGCTATTTTGACAAGTAATTGGGAAAGGCAAAATTTCTGCCGTCTTTTGCGTATCTAATACTATTACATCTCAGTCGGACTGTCGGTGGTCATTACACGCATAAACAATCCGGCAATGGAGGGAACGCCAAGCTATTTCAAATGAGCTTAAATACCTCCTTCTGACGTCAGTCGAACATCTTGGGGCATCCCGAGTTCTTTCCGTAAAGACTCGACTTATTTTCACGTTGTCTCTGCGGAATTTTTGATGAAATCCCATGAAAAACTGATAATGACTGAAGAAAGACGAGCTAAATTGAATGCCACGGAAATTGTGTGCTTTTTCCCATGTCTACTTTATCTATTCTACTCTTTCGCTTGGGGGAAAGCAATTTTTAACTGAATTAATCTCTAATTATAGAGAACGTGGCATAAACTTGAATGAAGTCTTTTTCTCTGCTCAATATATTACATTCTATTCTGTTTACTTGTGGGTGGAGATATAAATCTTAATTTTTGGTACAATTACTAGAGCGTTGCTAAAAGTTGCCTTATTATTATGGATATTGAGTTTGTAGTACTGTTAGACTCTCTGGGAGAAAGTTGCCTGCTCTAATAATCGTTAAGTAGTGACAAGGGAGCAATAAATAAATTGTTTGGGATTTTAGTCTTCCTCGGAGTGCTGATTAGACTTCAGTATGTATATGCTGTTTTGTGACATTGATTGAACCGACCCATTGATTTTTCAATGTTCTTAACGGTGATTTTAATTGAATTTTCCAGATAACTAAGAAAATATGTCTGTGAAAATTGGTGGAGTGTCAACGCTGGATGAGATGGAGTTGAAAGTGCTTAAGTTTCAGCATGAAAAACTCAAGCAAAGGTTTGAATCTCGGAAAAAAGGGGAAAATGATCTCAAATTAAAGATTGAACAATTAGAGGTACGTATCCTGTTGGTTTAGATTGTATTTCTTGATTACATTTTAGTTATTTCATATTTTTTAAATAATTAAAAAGTTGTTCTCTAAGTATTCGTAATTTGTATAGAAACGGAAAATGGAAGATGACGCTGTGATAAATATTGTGAACCGGCACTGGAACCAACTCGATGAAGATATCCGAATTATTTTACAAAGATTTGATGGTGTGACTTCAAATGATTTGGAGATTGAGAGCGACTTGGAAGGGACGTCTTTTTTATCCAGTGAGCGGAACGAGTTGGATGGGAGATTAAAAAACCGAGTTGTGGTTTCTAAACGAGCTGTAGTAAAAATAGTGAACGCTTTTGACCATTTGAAGATGAGGAACGAAAAATTGGTTCGACTAATGAAATCGGGTATCTCTGCAGACCCATCAGAGGATAAAATTACGATAAAAAGTTGCTACATCGAAATTCAAGAGGAAAACAATCGACTTCACACTTTGAACACGACACTTCATGAGAAGTGTCACTATTTAAGTCTGAAAGTGAAGGAATTGAACGACAGAGTCATAATGTCTGAAACCAAAGCCGACGAGATCAAAAATGATCTGGAAGAAATGCAGTGGGACAAGTGCAAATTGCAGATGCGATACGATAAATTAGTTGCAAAAAATACTGAACAGGAGCAGAACTTTAGAAGACTGGAAGCAAATTATGCCCGTGACGCAAAAACGGAATCAACAAATGGGAATCAGAAGAAAGTTGACTTGATGGATTCGGAACAATACATGAAATTGCAGAAAGAGCTGGAAGATGTGAAAGAAATGAGTAGCAATCGACTGGAAGAATTGGAAAAGCTTCACATCGCCCACAAAGAGGCTTTAAAAGATGTGGACATGTGGAGAAAAAAAGCGCAAGAATTGCCTGAGTCAATGGTGGTTGAGAATCCAGCCTACAAATGCTTGCAATCCAAATTCTCCGTCATTTTTAACAATACCAACTTAGTCGTTGCACGATTTGAAGAATTTAAAAAGATGTTTGCGAACTTAAAAACGCAGCATTTGAAAGATATCGACCGAATGGAGAGAGAAGAGTTAGCTTTACAAATCAAAATGAGAACGGAAATTCTGACAATTGAAGATGCACTGGATGAAGCTCAGAGACTGTATGAACACTCCAGTTTTACTGCTGCACGTAATTCGGCCGAAAACACCGTGCTAATTGATTTGAATAAGGAAATGAAAATATTGCTCACATCTTGTCATAATAACAACAAACGACTAAAAGAAGACGTTGGGCGTTACCGAAAGAAGTACAATGAACTGAAAAAGCGCAGGAGCGACAAAAATAATTTCCAATTAAATGGCTGCAATGAGAATGTAGACAGTCCAACGTCTTCCTGTCATGCTACAGACGCTGGAAACGGACTTCCTTCTTTAAAGCGTTCTGCAAGTGAATATATTTCCTCCGGTGAACTCCCTTTAGATCCGAAACGCAGAAAAACTAGTGCAGCAACAGAAGTTGCTATCAAAGAGGAAGCGCTGGAGATTTCTGATACAGGGTATCCTATAAAACAGGAAAAATGGGACCAACAACAACGCAAAGAGAAAGTAAAGAAGCGACAGAGCTACGATAGCAAATTAGACGTCCAGGTCCCACCTGGAGAAGATACCGCCAGGCTAATTGAAGAACTGGAGAAAGATATGGATGTGACTGGTCAAGCATACGAAGAGATGCTGGAACAAAATAATAGACTGATATGTGAAGTCGTGCAGAAGGACAGAGAGAATCTTCGATTAATCGAAGAGAACTTGAAACTTCACCAAGTGAAAACTCTTGTCAAAAACCAAAATGAACTTTTAAATAAAAAACTTGACTTATTGACTACGCAAATCTTGCAACAAAAAGATGTAGCCCGATTGCAGAATGAAAAGGAAACGTATCTGACACAAGAAGTTAGTTTCTACGAAAAAGAGTCGCAGCTTCGACAAAGCGCCTTCGACTGTCAGAGACGGAAACTAGTAGAGAGTGTTCAAGTTGCCACTGATCTCAAAATCCATCTGGAAAAGTATCAATCTCAGATGAGAGATGCACAAGAAACGATCATCGAGAAGACGTCTAGTCTGGAATCGGAGAAATACAAAATCAAACGACTGCAGGAGGAAATCTCTTTCCAAAAGAAGACTGTCGAGCGTCTGGAGAAAATCGAGCGCACTGGAAGCAAAGATATGGTCTTGCTGGAGGAAATACGAGAATATAAAGAATTGCTGACGTGCAACGCTTGTCAAGTGCGTCGGAAAAATGCAGTCCTGACCAAGTGCTTTCATGTCTTTTGCTTCGACTGCTTACGAACCTGCTATGATACCCGCCAGAGGAAATGCCCTAAATGTAACGCTGCTTTTGGTGCCAAAGATTATCATCGGTTGTTTCTTACCTAAACCTCCTGACTCCTTTTCCACAGAAGGAAGTCAAACTGCACAGCAACTAATTAAATCGTGAGTATTTACGCAGAGAATAGAGATTTTGATTTGAAACGCATGTATTACTAAATGTACATATATTATTATAACTACAAAAAGCAATCATAAAGCATACCTATATCATATAATCAGTCTGTGAAAACATGAAACAACAAACTATTTTAATTTAGAATGAATTTTATAATTATCATAGATGTTACCATTTAATTAGTGGTTATTGCTAATCTCTGTCATCAGAACTGGTCAACAATTGTGCAGAAAGAGCTAGTAACCATTTTAATGTCGTTTAATCTCATTGATGTACACTAATTTTAACTAAATGTGACTATAAATAAACGTGTGCTCAACATATAATGTTTAAAATAGGGAAAGTAATGTACCTATGCCCCTTAGAATTATTAAAATCAGCTTATGAGGATAATTAATAGGTGTGATGATAATAAGGATTGATTAACTAAAGAAGTAAGATGATCGTAACAGTTTATTACCTTTATCTCATTTTCTAGTTAGGCCAATTAATTCGCCGAAGCAGAAAAGAAATCCAAGTCAATTAAACATTAACTGTGATGATCTGATCTTGATCTGGTAAAAGAACTTTATTCGTCTCGTCTGCTTATAATCATTATTCTCAATATCATTAATTAGTGTAATTGTAATGTAAGTATCTAGTATAGTTGTAGTAGTTATCTAAGTATGTAGTTAATTAGTGTGCTGTCGGGTTTTACAAAATAAATGCCTTCAGTTTTTATCGGTTCAGCTAATTAAATGTTAACAGTTTATAGAGCTATGAGTGATGTCTTGGTACTTTCAAATAGTGATACATATACAGTTTTACCTAATTAATGTTAATAAATTACTGTTGTTATTTCTCTTTGAACTAGAATTAAACGTTCAGGTTTTATTTTGTTTGTGGGTCGTATTCTCTTTTGTGTAATAAAAATCTGGTCTTATCTAAAAATATTTTTCTACTTCAAATGCTACACCTGTACATTATTTCCGCTTTGATTAGATATTAAATAACACCAAAAAGTAATTTACTACGCTAACTCTTCAAGATTTTAGTTTAAGTACCCTGGAGGTTTTAGCAGTAGGTTCAAACGTATTTTAAAGTTAACGTGGGTTAGTCGTCAATCTAACTTATCCAATTTGACAAATACATGTCCGTTTCGTCTCATAAATTTAGGGATTTCACTTTGCTTCAGAGGTCCTTTGTATTCATTGATGTGCACTTCCCGTCCCTTCATCTTTTCCTTAACGTATTTTTCACCTCGCAGTGTAAGGCGGTTGCAGTATTGAGTTTGTACATAAAAGAGATCCAAATTATCTACTAGACTTCTTAATGAGACGTCTGTTATCTGTTCACAACAAATAGATAATCGTTAATTAACTAATTAGTTAACTTAAAATGTAATAGATTATCATAATATTCATGCACATATACATGCAAAGAAATCAAGTACATGATTTTCCAATAATATAAATTCAATTTTAATATGCTCATTTCCCTTTGCTAAATTCCTTTTCTTGTACTGAAATTCATTGTCTAGTGCTGAGATGCGTTTTTCTGTAGTTAAATTCATTATTTTTAAATGAATTTTCTTGTGATGAAGCACATAATAATATATTCTTGAGATCAATAATTAACTGGTTAACTTTTTCCTCTCAACTTTGCATCGATTGTCTCAAGTCCCTAAGAAGTTCTTATTTCAAATAGCAAATAGTTTTTGCATAAAGTCACTGTAGAGAATATTTAGACTCAGGAAATGATATTTTTAAATGAGACAAAAAGTTTTTAAATATTTTAAGAAATCTTTTTTACTTTTCCTACGTTTTAACATAGGTATATAATTTTCATCTACCAACTATAGTAAATGTGTGTATTATTGGTCCCTAATATTGTCGCGAATATCCGTTTCGTTAATTCATTATAGTAAACTATATTATTATATACTAGGTAGTATATAATATTACTATGCCTTAATTCCTGTTTTTTAAAGTCTATAGAGAAAAGTGATTTTGCAAAATAAATAGAAAAGGAAAGGCGGAAACTTACACCATAGGCCATGAGGGAGATTTTTCGTAAGCCTTTGCAGTAAAGGACCCCGTAAAGTATTGAACTATCAGTGATATATGGAGATGCCAATGAAAGACTTCGTAGATCTGCATCAAAGAGAAAAAATGAATTAGAGCTCAATTTTCGGAAAACCATGCATTGATATTGTGAGAGATATTGAAAGATGTTAACTTACCATGTAAAGCTGCAATACTAGGAAATACCCGTTTTTCCTCATCAATTTCATAATAATAACTATCGGAGACGGCCATGGCTCTGCAAGTTGGTGGACTAAATCCCGTAATGCCAGAATCAGTGTAACATCCATTCATTAGATCCAACTCTTGTAAGTTAGGAAGTTGCTCAAAAAGAACGCGTAGACCAGCATCGTTAATGTTTTCCATTTTAAGTCTGGTCAACTTTGGGAAGAGCTGGACAAGATTCTGAAGAGTTTCGGTGGGACAGAATGTAGAGAATTCTTCATGGATCTCCAATGTTTTTAGGCGGGATGGGATTTTCAATTCCAAAGGCTCCATTGCAAGAGCTCTTGGGAATTCAATCCGATGTAGAATTAGCGTCTCGAGATTTGGGATGTTTTCAATGAATTTCAAAGAGCCTTTGTAACCGTTGAGATCCAAATGAGTTAAATGGGCCATTGGTGGAACAGGGCACTGATCATTAGAATTGCATCGCGGATGAAATTTTAATTTGAGTTTTCGAAGAGAGCTTTCCATGCTACTCAGGAGTCGATGTAGAATTTCGGTGGTAACGTCGGCAAGTGCTGTGAGGTCAAGATGATTGAGTTTGAGCTTCTTTTTCGCTAATTCTGTCATTCCAGGTCCCCTGAGTCGTAAATTACAATGTAAACTATTTAATCTCTCCAGTTTTAAATCTGAAGTTTCAATTATGGCCTCGGCTATCGCAATGTCAGAGGCAAATGGCATGTTCACAACGTCATCCGCGGTGTCTGTATTTAAATTCATAAAAATCATTATCAGACTCATGCAGATCAAATTGAAAAATGTTAAGAAATAATTAGTTTCTGACTTACCGTATGACATTTCTTGACAAACATACTGAATAAATTGCATGGGCAGTGGGTTCCGTTTTTCAGTTCTTAACGAAGAGATCGTTTCAACATTTGGCGATGCCCGGAGGATATCACGAAGAAAAGGAGTTGTTAATTCAGTAATAAAGGAGAAAATATTCAAATTCAAAGCACGGATTTTTGGAAGACGCTGAATTTCTTCCCCTGTAAATAGTCGGCGGTCACTGTACGCACGTGCTTCTAACCCTAGTTCTTCTAAATTAGTTAATTTCTCAAATAAAATCTCCCGCAATTCCGACTCTGTCCATCGAATTCGATTCACATACAAAAACTTCACTTGCTTCCCAAACAAAGTGTAAAAATCCCTCACAATATTCGACCCCATATCGAAATCCCCTCGAAACTCGAAATTCGAATAAAATCGCCTGGAGTTCTTCATTTCTGAGATATAATCACAAAGCACTGGCAAATTCGGCAGGACGATTTTTCCGATTTTCTTGATTCTTTTGTGAGCTTCGTCGTTCCATGTTGAACAAACTAGACGAAACACCCTTAATTCCTTCAAACTCAGGTAAGTCGACAATTCATTCACAATCTAGAGCAAACAAATATAATACAATGAATTAAAACCAAAAAGAATTTAATTTTCTTTGCTTTAAATGCCTTTTCCAGAATATTAAATCATTTTGGGAGACTAAAATATTTTGTCCTGAAATCAGTTTTCTGGGGTTAAATTCTTATCCTGTGATCAAATTGTTTTCCTGAGCATAAATTCATTTTCCTAAGGTGAAATTGTTTTCTCCATGTTTGAAACTCGTTTTCATATGATAAAATTAATTCGTTTGAGTGTAAATTCATTTTCCGCACATGCATGGTTTAAAATTTTCCGGAGAAAAAGTTCCTTTCCCTAATCTCAATTGAATTTTCCTCAGTTAGCAGCAATTTTTCTGAGACAACTCTAAATTTCCTATACATACTGTCATTTTCCTCCTTGCCAATTCAATTTTCCGAAGAATCACACAAGTTTCCTACTCATTTGTTGAGGTTAGTTAACTTTGTATGCACAGGCATATATGATATGCAAGAAATCGTGTACATTACATATAATACCATTAAAAGAAAAAGTATTTTCAAAAACTCACGGTAGGAATTAAAAGAGGATGAGGTTTTCCCTCCAGAAGAAATCTGAAATTTTCGGTGACATTACGGGTACTCCGTCTGGGTCTCACTCTTTCACAACTCTGCATTCTGAGTAAGATTTTCTCTAGTGAAAATATTGATAAATGCTCTCGATAAATCCATAAACACTTAAACTGTAGGATTTTTAAATGCAACTCCTTTCTTCACTTCACTGTCCAGGATAACTTTCCCTGAGAAAAAGAGTTGAATTCCAAATCCGAATTTGAATATTTTAGGAAAGGAGGGAAAAAGGGCAAGATTCCAGTATATTGTTCCACGATCCTATCAGCTGCTAATGAGAAACTTTGTATTTGTAAGAGTTGGTTTGGTGTAAGTAAGGAAACGATAAGGACGGCTCCAGTTTCAGTTGGATATTTATAGGAATGAAAATATTAAGCTCTCCGCTGCATTTGTATTTGTGTGTGTGAAATCCAGAGTTGCAGAGTTGTCTCATATAAATCCATTCTTCATATAGACATAGTTATATTCCATATATATTTCCAGTTTCCAAGAAGCACTCGTCACATAACTATCAAGTCACAAACTGAACATCCATAATGTAGAGCACGTACAATTTATTTATCATCACATGCACAAAAACTGACAGAGAGTGCAACTAGTCCATTAAGAAAAACGGTTGAAAAATGAGAATCACTCAATAGACTCTGATTTGATTCAGGATCCAAGAACAACTTGAAGTTTACGCAACACAAAGTTACACAAGATCATGGAAACTTAATGAATTGAAATCCTGGAATGAATCAAAGAGCAATAAGAGTAACAAGAGATAGTTAACCAGATTTAACTGAATTTATTTTGATTATTGATGCATGTAACTTCTGGCGTATTTACTATTGATAAATTTAGTTCCTCCGTGTCACTGCTAAATGAATCGAAGCGTATCTTTTGAGTTGCACTTGCTCTACTACTTAGCTCATCTTATTTATTATGAGTCTATGTCTAATTTCGATAACCACACACGGACACGGCAAGAAGCGTAGTGGCAGTGGCAATGTCTGTTCTGTGCGTTCAACTTCAACCCAACATTGAATGAACTTTGTAATAGCACATCTCTTCTCTCGCTCTGATGTAACGTTATGAACTTTTGCTTAGTTGGCTCCCTTCCCAACCTTCTCGTTACACATAAATCTACCTACCTATGTATAAACCCTCTCCAAATATATTCACACACTCTCATAGCCAACACTTTGATGTACAAATACACTTCTCACAACCAAAGTCAATGTAAACTCCATTTTTTTTCTCTTTCTATTATATGATGACTATATATACCTATGGACTCTTATAACAATAATATACCTTCTTAGCGCTTTAGGTAACTGCTACATTTTTTTTATTCATTTTTACCTAAGTAATTCAATCTACGCACTATACTTGAGAGTTGAAAAGTTCTATTATGTACCATAGTACCGATAATTATAATAAAATAGCACAAGTTTAGATACTATAGAGTTCTCTTTGAACGAGTAAGACGTAATTATATAGCAATTTTTATAATTCATTTGCCTAACTATTTACTGTAGTGATGTGTACGCACTTGAAAGTCTATCTCAAAGCTAAAAAGCTGCACTATGTTGTACCATGTAGTTATTATAATGTAAAAGTAGCACAAGTTTACATGAATTTCAGACTAAGGTTGTCTTTTGTGTTTTAGGAACATAGATCTATGCATTTTAGGCTATATAGGTACATACGCCCTACTTTAGCCCACTTTGTATTAATAGTATGTCTACCTGCATTTTATATATCATTTGAATCAAATTCATTTGAATTGTAAAATAGGTTTGAAAATTATCAATGTTAAATTACCTAACATGCCCTATAGTAGATTAAAATATTTCATTACTATAACTCTTTTCTATTCTATAAGGTTTATAATGTATGTGTTAAGAATACTGACGTATGTATAGAAAAAATGATAATCCGAATGAATGTAAATTATGTAAATTAGATTGGAGATTATTATATTATAATGATTTTATTAGGGTTAACATTTGCGTAATTCTCTATTCTCTCAGAGTTTTGACGTAGAGAGACATAAATTGATGCTAAGATTTTTATTTTCAATTTTGTGCATCAACGAAATCAATTGGAATGGTTACGGTGTGAAACTTGTGGATGTTAAAGGTAAAAACGTTTGTGTAATTCGGTATTCTGATGCATAGGCCTGAGTTTTGACACAAGAGAGTAGTTTCATGTAGATTATAGATGAAAGAGTGGCTTTTATTTGCAATGTGTAGTAATGCTGAATTATGACTAGTGTTACTATTACCATAAATAGATGTATATAATATAGAGTTGCAACTAAGGAGCAAAACGTGAAGGCACTATCATTTAAGTATTGCTCAGGTATTTGTCTATAGAGGATTTATTATGTCTCTCCTATGATATATACGTAGTACGTATAGGTATCTGTTCTGCAATCCAACTCTGTGCTATTGTCCGTAGTTCTCACACAACAAACAGATTTCAGCTTCCCTCACAATCACCTCACGATCAGCCTACTGCTCTGTAATTTTAGAGTGAGATAAAGAGAGAGAGATGCCTTGCCCCTACTGCAATACCAGCAGACTGTTAGCAGAGTGATAGTAAATAGTAAAAGAGTGTCTGTGCATAGATATATAGATATATATTATAAAGAAGAGAGAGAGAGATAGTGAAGAGTGATACGCTAAAGGATTATGGCTATAGAGAACGCTAAAAGGATTGCATAATGATTGCAAGAGAGTTTTGCAAGCAATTGCACTTGACAATGTGTTTGAAATTGAATGGTTGAGTCGACTCATGCCTCCAGGTGAAAAATATTGAGTAAAAACTATTTCTAAAGTATGCTCACAACGTACAGAGCCCTACAACACAGTCCTACCTTTCCTTCCCATTATCTTTTGCAGACAGACATTCTTTTTCTCTCACAGAATTGAATAATGTAGGTACTAATGTAATCGCTTAAGACTCATGAGACTAAGTTCTCTTGAGAGAGTGAGCCATTGTGTTAAATAATCAACGTATTCTCTACATTAACACACCCATTCTATTTATCTGCAACAATTAAATTTCCACGATCATGGAAGTTGCTTATACAGCGATATTCCACCACTAGCATTATCATTTCAACTTCCTGCTATGTTCATATGATTATATTACACAGCAGAAGTTAATTTCACTACTCCTTTAATAACACAGTTAATAAACTTGTCCATAAAATACTTTTTTACCTAACCCAGCTTTATATTTTTTTTGCGTTTAAAAAAATTATTTTTAAATTGCACATAGAGTTTCACTGGAATAGAACTTATCATAACCATCGACTACATCTAATATTCACATATACTGAAACAATTAGTAAATATCCGGCAGTTATTACGTAGAGTGTAAGTGATTCAAGAAAAACTACACATTCATTTATTTACTTTCAGCTAAAATGTTGATCATGGTGAAATGTGCATATATTTTTTGATATTCACTCTAAACTGCTTAATTAATAAGGAAACGGCATATCTTTTACCTTATCCTACACTATTGTCATTTTCTTACTATTTTGCCTAACATAATTAAGTTTTGCAGAAAATTTCAATTGCAAAATTAGAATTATAAATTAATAATGAAAAATATTGATAAATGATGGTTCTCATGAGAAAGAAATTAGAAGGGAGGGCTTGTAGTGAAGTTATTACGGTAGTGTGTTATGATTATGAGTTCTAGGTGTACGCGTTGTGAAGTCATGTACTTGTACTACTTTAAAATAAGTAAAGTGAAGGTG
>JAAAYG020020128.1:0-18976 GCA_009936455.2 Tomocerus minor
CATATTTTACAAATTAAAATACGTAGGTACTAAGTCTATTGGTTATATTATATCTTCTTTTAAAGCAAAGCATTGCATTTCTGGATCGTTTGAATGGAGTCAGATCGTCAGAAATCAGATTAAGTACTTTGCTTTTAATTAAATTGTGTCTACTAGTAAATGTGCATAATATACGTAAGTTGCAAACATTTCTATACAAATATTTTAAATTATGACATTACAGGATTTTAAAAGCAACAGTATCAGTACAAGAGCCGCTACAGAAAAATAACTTACACTGCGGCATATCCTTAAAAATTTCCTTTGAAAATTTCAACATAATCTTCAAGAGTTTCGGGAATTCACTGATTGTTTCATCCCGAATTCCGAGGGCACGGTCCCGTTTGCACAAACGTCCAATCTACAATTTAATTTTATAAGTGAACCAAACTGAAGTATTATGGATGCAAGTTATCTCTAGTGATAAGTAAGTAACTACAGTTTACCTGAGTACAAACACTGTTGATTGTTAAAAGCACATCGATTAGGAAAAGTTCTCATAGCGCCTCGCACATCAGATTTGCCACACACAGGATCGAATTGTAAAGTACAAAACCTTGTACAACCATCTCCCTGCAAAAATAAATTATTCAAAACATAAAGTTTAGTTTCTCACAACTTAATGATAAATATGTGTATCTCGCCAATATGATCTGTTGAATAAATCATAATAATAATAATAATAAAGTAAATTAGAATATTCCGTTATACTATTTTTAAATTTACCATTTGACGACGTACGCGGCCAGCTTCAATATTCGCGACGAAAATTGCAACAAAAAGTGCCAGGGTGAATACCAAAATGTTTATTTTTTGCATGGTTTTTGTTTTATATGTAGGATTTTTCAAAATATCTGATTTGTTTTGGAATGAATTGTGAGAAGAGACTCGTAGCAAGTTCCAGCAAATTTTAATCTCAAATGAATGAGGGATTTCGTATTTATACAAATGAGTCAGACCGGTTGGGAAAATGTGGTCATTCATATGGAAATGTAAATCTTTCCTACATAAAATGTTTACAAAAATGATATAATAGCAAAACTTGTCTTCTATATAGAAATAGTCTTTTGTATTAGGCACGATATTCTAACCAGGTACACCCAACATTTATTACAGAACATACGCCGAGGTAAATCGGTAGATGTGTACCTGTCTGGATTTCCTGTGCACATAATTTACAGCATTAAAAAAGCCAGCAATCAAAAGCAATTTGTGAAAGGAATAAATTACTTGATACCACTGTGAACTTGTGAAGTAAACATTTTTTGTCAAATGCACAATTCAATGCCATAAATCTCCTACGTAAGTACGGGCATATTATCAGCGTCAATTAACAAAGCAAATATATTAATGACAACAATTTTTTTCTGCAAGAATTTTATTACCAGATGTCTAACACACTATAGATCAAAGTGTAATTCAAAAAAAAGAATAATGAAGCAATCAGAGCGATGAAGCGGTTACCATAATGGATATAAACATTTAAATTGTTGTTTGGATCATTATTAGAATATTGTTTACATACCAAATTGTTGTGTTAATAATTTCGAGTCTGCCTGGATAAACTATACAACTTTATAACGCAAGCATGATATTGTACTTGTAGAACAATAATGTTTGTTTACTTTTAACAACCTTTTAGGGATACATTCGCTATTTATTACGTACAACGAAACAGGTAATTCCGATCTTATTTTCCTAGAAATTGCTCTGACTTTCATTTGACATTGCAAAATGTTAAAAATGCACGATTCGCCAAAGCAATTTACTTTTTTTTTACAAACTAGCACAATTTAATTGTGATACGTACAGTGAGTCTGTATGTATATGTCAGTAATAAATATTATACTTCTATAGTCCTTCCTTGTGTATATGTACTAAATAATGTTAGTTTTCTTTTAAGAGATCATTTTCTTAGAATTAAGCATTCAGGGATTACACTCGATTTGATATAACAATATTCGGTGTTTTTAAAATGACTTTCTACTGTCTATAGCTATTGCAATCATAATAAGTACAACTTTGTTTCTTGTAAGCTGTGTTCACGATACGCCTGAAGTGATCAGCATTTGAATTCGAGTATATTATAATGACTTAATTTTAAATCCCTTGGATTTTGATGGAATTCGTCATGGAATTGGTGAATTGGTAATAATTTCTTCCAATGATATGCATATCCTAATCCAACTGAGACAAAAATTGTCCTCTGTTCTTAATTTGGAAGAAATTATTACACATTCTTTTAAAGATGTGAGTTTTACATAATTAACTGTCGAAAAGCTATAATATACAGTATTGTTCACTACGTGAAGTTATAATATTTCAATATATTATATAGGAATATTCAGTTTTTAATTTCAATAAAGAAAACACAGAAAAAACAATTCTATTCCTTTAGAATTGTCATTACTAGTTATATATATTGGTATTAGTTTTAGAAATATCAGAATGTCAATAATAACATATCCATAACACAAAATATTGTATATTATAAAAAGTATTTAAACAGTAGTATTTACTTGTACTGGTACTCTGTATGTACATAAATATATACTTCCCACACTCTATCTTTTATACACAGCATCAACCCATGAGAGATTAAACCTTTCCGGACCAATTCCAAATAAAATAAAATAAGCCAAGGCAATAATATTTCCCATGTGCTTTCAGACTTTCAGCCTGTCAGCGATATTCAGTTCCAAGACGAATCAATACGCGCGCTCCTGTAATTCACCCATTCCATGACGGATTCCATCAAAAACCAAGGCCTTTAAACCCTACCCTATTATAATAGTCCACGAAACGAAAAGTCTTGAACCATAAATTTCGTAATTTTACATTCAACACATATATTTGTACGTTTTGTTTGCACTATATATGTAGTGTTAGAATTTCTATCATCTGTGTAGAGGCATATATTGTATTGAGTGAAATGAAAATCAGATCACTCACTAATTACTACAAAAAGTAAAAGCAAAACCAGATTCGTGGTCAAAGATCTTGTAATTAGTTTACTCGTGTATACTATTCAGAGTTCTATCTTCTATCTGTCTGGATCTTATTTCTCGTAATCAAACTGCAAACACCTAGTAGAGGATCATCTTTGGAAGGGAATCCTAGTAGTATTCACAGCAGATGTTGTATGCCTATCTAAATATACTGAACCTGAATATATTTAATGTCTAAGATCGTGTCTGCTACTTTCAAAACAGACACACATAAAAGAATGAAGAGTTAATAGTTAGTTGTATAGGATTTACTAGTAATACCACTTGCTATTTACTTCTCTGGAACAAGTTAATCTCATCAGATACTCGTCATGCATAACAATGCAACTTAGCATTATCGTTCAAGTTGAATGAAGATGAACTTTGTAGTTTTCATGCAGAAGAATTCTACACGTATGTTGTTATTCCTCTTAATTATGATTTATATGAACTTGCTACTGGATGGATCTCTTCCTTTCTTATAAAGTCACAGACCTCAACAAAAATAATTCCTGACTCAAATACTTTTCTATGTAGGTAAATTGTATACCAGTACTAGGTACCTGCCTGCATTAAAGACATTATTTTCTGCATAGAGAATGAAGAAACGGAACACAGGGTTTTTGTGAGCAAACTTCAGCACTAAAAGTAGTCTTTTATTTATTTTTAAGCCATTTTGTTTCTTTGATCTGACAAACTATTTTTCTTTAAATTTTGTTAATATTCCAATTGTAAATGCATTGACTGTGTTAGTTGTATTGAACTTTGTTGGTTTTTCGGAGTTTATTTTCTGTCGAAGCCACCTCCTCCTCCGAAGCCTCCGCCTCCACCGCCTCCGCCGCCGCCGCCACCCCAGCCTATATAAGCAAAATATGTCATTAGTTTATTTCCAATCAAACGTATTTCCAAAAATTTTCGCTAATGTTTGGAGATTTTAATGCGATGATTTAAACATACCCCAGCCTTGACCTAAAAATTGCAAATAAAAACAACGATTAGCATAACGGATAAGAATTATATAGGATAATAATATTCTTGTAAGTTTAAAATTTTTTGTACTCACCGAAATGCCCGTATTGACCGCTGCCTCCCCAATAACCTGAAATAAATTATTTTCACATCGTTAGTTTTTTACGAAGATAAAAGCTTAAAAATCCGAATTAAGAATGTAATATATCTCACCTCCAGGTCCTAGAGAGCTTCCATGGTGTTTGTGTTTGTGTCCATGTCCATGTCCATGTCCGTGACCGCCGTGACCGTGTCCGTGACCATGATGTCCTTTCCTAATTAGCAAAAACAGGGGATATTAATTTTTGTGACCCTTTTATTCCTTAGGAAACCTACAATTTTTGAATAAAACACAAACTTAGTAAACTTAAACTTACTTCCATCCCAATTGGATTTGACCCCAGCCCCAGTCACCCCATCCTAAACAACAAAAAACAATTTGTAAGAATTTCTTTTATTGTCAAAATTTTATACGCTGAAATTTTTGATTGCTAAATATATTTACCCCATCCTTGACCACCTCCGCCGCCTCCGCCGCCGCCACCGCCGCCAAATCCTCCGCCACCTCCACCACCGCCTTCACCACCGCCGCCATGATGACCATGATGACCGTAGTGAAGATGAACTTGAGGTCCCTTCCAGGCCCAGCCGTGGGTTACCTTGATATTACAGAACACAAAAACTGTTTATAATTTCTATAATATTTTCCCAGCAATATTTGAAAATAAAATTCAGAATTTTCCACTTACATATACGGGCTCTTGCCAGCCCCAACCTGAAAATAGATCAAAAAATTCCGTTTAGTCCAACTGAATTCCTCACAGTACAATTAATTAGCACAAAAAAAAGAATGTAACTTACCCCATCCGCCGCCACCACCACCATGTCCTTTTCCTTTTCCTTTGCCCTTTGATCTAGGGACTCTGCTTTCTAAGCGAGCGAATTGAACTTCTGGGTAGTCATCTTCAATTGATTCGTATTCAGGGTATTGTCCATCGGCGAAAACACAGATGGACACAAAAATGAGAAAAGCCTAAAACAAAACGAAAATTATTATTGTCACTGATATTTGGAAACAGTTAAAAGTGTTAAAAGTCGAACTTTATGAATTGTTGAGGAAACCTACCAAGCTCTTCCACATTGTGAAGCTTTGGCTTAAAACTACCACTAAGACAACAATTTGAGAGAAAATCGACTAGATACACTATCGGTCCAAAGTCTCCGTTGAAATAAAAGGGAACGGCGAGGTTCAGCTCAATTTTATACAGCAATTAAAACACATTTACTGTGAACCATCTCCTGAAACATTAATCGTACACAGATGCCCTCATGAAATGAAAAACTGGGAATACATGCTCATCATCTAAACTCAGGGAGCATCAATCTATTTCTTTTTACTATCTTCCTACCAAGACAATAGGTATGCTGAAGACCAAGTCATCTAGCAGCCTTTACACAGGTAGGTATATATATTTTATTCGGTTGAACTTACATTGAACCCAAGAAATCCGGTTTTCTTCAATGTCTAACATCACATCTCTGCCTATTGGCTTCTTATAACGCTGGTCCTGGAATTATATTTAAGGGCAATGTTTCCCTGCAGATTCGTGAATGGTGAAGTAAGCTCAAGAAAAACAATTCATTCGACACTAACAATCATTCTGCAATCCAACTCATTTTTTATTCCTCACTGCTACATTACTTTGCAAACAAACTTGTCTCATCCTTTGTTCATCTTGCGCCTGGCTACCATCTTTACAGTAGATAACAACTTTTAAAATCACTAAAAGACTGCTTGGCTCATACAATTTCAAGATCATTGACATGCAACACAAGATTACAACCCCCAACACTGATAAATTAATACACACACCTTATTCCAACGAAGAAAACAAACCTGATTCAGCACAACTTAACGTAGCATGGCCATTTCACAAAAATTATTAACAACCTCAAATTCTACTCCTCATAAAATCATCATCAGTTAGCTCCGATTTTCATATTCATTTATTGAATTTCATTCAGCATACTCTGACGTAATGCAGAATGCTCTATAATGATAAGACTTGAATTAATTTTATCAATTTTTAACGAACCAGGTAAAACCGACAAACCATGGAATGAATCTCATTTCTTTATAATTTAAAAAATTACGTAGGTAATTACATTTGTGATATTTCTAGATGAAAACTGGAAGTATCCATATTATTATAAGTTTTTTTTCTTCAACAACTTGAGAATCAGGAGAGCATCATCAAGCAAGCAAGGAGTAATCTTAAAACTAGGATTGAAACGAATTAATGAAACATTTATCGTAGATTTGGTACGCTTTAAAAATAAGAGATGACATCGATCCTGTCAGACACACAGCACTGACTGGCTTAATGTCTAACTGTAAAAATCTGTGCAAACTGTACAGTTAAGGTTATATAGCGTGGTGTCACATTCACATTACCACCAACAACCTGATACTCGTTTGCGAACAACTATTAGCCATATTTTATGCCTACCTGTGTTTGTATAGAGTAGGTAATACCAGAGCCAATAGATAGACTAATAAATAACTATAAGATACTACACAAGTATTTACAACACTATGCAATATGTAATACAATAATAAATAAATAAAAGTAAATAAGCGCACTAAGCGCAGCTGGTCCTTGTACTATAAAAGAATATAAACGCGTATAAAAAGATAAAATCCATCGTTAACCCAAGTCTGGTATATCAAGTTTTCTTCCTCAGAAAATATTTTTATAACATCCGAATGGGACAATCTCACAAGAGATGAGTTGAGGAGGAAGATGAAAAAAAAAATGTACTCGCCTGTGCCTGTAGCCCATTTCATGTTTTAAGCAAAATGCGTGGAAAACAGTCTTGCACACCTTGGACTTAGGTATTGCCTATGGACTTTGTGGGACCCGAATGTCCCTAGAACGGTTTCGAAGGAATAAACCATACCCGCTGTTGGGTACCGAAAGGACTATCACCACAACGATTGGGGTGCATGTCTATTCAGCGGAAGATATCGCGAGTCTCTCTCCACAGTTTAAACCCTTCGGCAGGGGCTCGATCGGCACCAATATCCCGCAAAGTGCTCTCATAGACCGGGACAGGTTAGGCGGGAACTTTATACAGCAGTCCCTAGTTACCCGCCGCCTATCCGGAGTAGTCTATCGCCGTCACTTCATCCCCGACTTTGTTCTGTCGTAAGGACTACCCCTTGTTTTCCCCATCACAAGGTGTTCGGATGTATTCGGATGGACTCCCTGGCACAAAGCCTAAACCCGCCTGGGTGCCCCCAATGGGGAGCTAACCTTATTGGACCTGAAGCCAACGACCACACGAAACGAAGTGAACTGAGCACTTCCTCGCCTTGCAACGTCCTTTTACAACAAATATCTCAACGTCACCCATTCACGAACAAAACGTTTGAGACATGCGCTCCTCGCGCTGCGCTCAACGTTTTTCACTCACCAAACACTGAAAATGCAAAAGGCGTAAACGTATTATTCCCTTTATTATGATTTATGATATGATGATGACTGTCTATCCATCTATGAACTCTTTACTTACTATTATTAGTCACTTTTAAAACTAAAAATTTTGAGAAAATCTGAACATTTTTAGTTAAGCGCGTTTATAGCTATAATAAAGCAAACGTATTTTTTGTATAAACGTAGGCAAAGCAATAGTGGACAGAAGTGGTGTGCAGTAGTGCAGCTAAATAATAAAATGTCTATGTAAGGCGGTAAATGCAGTTGAATTCAAACGCGGAACATCGGCTCTTCAAAATCAAACGCTAAAAAAGCAAATCTAAAGGTATGAAACGAATTTTTGTATTTATTTATTGAAATATTTGATATTTGGCTTAACTTACAATTATCATATTTTTTTTCTTGACAGTCTTAATCAAGCTGAGATTATTTGACTTCAGTTGAGCTGAACATGTCATACTGATTTGATACAAGGGACACTGCTTAAGGACTATCAGGACCTTCTGTAAGAGCAAGATCGATCACATAGAGAAGTCAGCCTTCGTCGGCTTCCAGTAGCTAAAAGAATGGCAAATAGAACTGTTAAAGATGCAAAATCCATCAAAGGAACAAATCCACAATACTTGATTGAAAAAATTATACGTTCCAGGATATATGATAGTAAATATTGGAAGGAAGAATGTTTTGCTTTGACTGGTAAGTTTTAATCATTTACATTCAATTTTTATTGTTTAATAGTACTTCGTAACTCATATCTTTTGACGAACCACTTCATGCATAATTGTATTGCAAATAAAAACTTTACATCAAATTGTTTTACTTTTACAGCGGAATTACTTGTGGACAAAGGAATGGAGCTTCGTTATATCGGAGGTGTATTCGGAGGAAATATAAAACCGACGCCTTTTATTTGTCTCATCCTTAAAATGTTACAAATCCAACCAGAGAAAGACATAATTGTCGAGTTCATTAGAAATGACGATTTTAAGTATATTCGTGCTCTTGGGGCATTTTACATGAGGCTGACTGGAACTTCTTTAGATTGTTACAATTACTTGGAACCTTTACTTAATGACAACAGAAAATTACGTCGTCAAAATCGTTCTGGAGGTAATAATAATTAATATCTCCCTGTAGCTTTAATACTATCAATTTTGTATACATTTTCCGATTTCCCATATTTTTGTAGTTTCATTTTGAATTGCTTGTTTTTGTAGTGTTTGAACTTGTCCATGTTGATGAATTTGTTGATGAACTTCTGAGGGAGGAAAGAGCATGTGACGTGATTCTACCAAGAATCCAGGTAATTATACTTAAAATTTATACAATCTTGTGGTAATGCTATTGCAACTATTCCGTGTCAAATGAAGAAATTCGCATAGAAATAATTCATTGATTGATATTATGTTGGATGGTTTGTGTTGTAGAAAAGATATGTCTTGGAGGAGATGAATGAAATACAACCGAGGATCTCTATGTTGGAGGATGATGAGGACGACGAAGAAGATATGGAACAGTCTGATGGTGAAACAGCATCTACCAGCTTAAAGAAAGATAATGTTTCTAGTACTAAGAAAGATGTAGTGAAGTCCGGTGAGCGACGGAGACAAAGATCAGATTCCGAATCTAGTAAGTTACAATTCTCATTCACGAAAACAACTAAAATTAAATTTTATATTTAAGATTGACTTAATGTAATGTAATAAAAATATAGTTAAGGAGGAGGGTAAAATTATTTTCAATTGTTCTTTAATATTGGTTTTTTGCTTAGGTGATGAAGACCGAAAGAGACGTCGACGTAGTCGTGAAAGAGACAGAAAGGATAAATCAGAAAGTTCTCGGGATAAAGACAAGAAGAAAGACCGAGGCAAAGAAGATTACGGTCGTGACAGACGACGGAGTAGAAGTAGAAGTCGAGAAAGGGAGCGTGAGAGGAAGGATAGAGAACGTGACCGAGATCGGGGTCGGGATTATGATCGAGATCGAGATAGGGCAGGAGTGGGTGTCCGAGAACGGGACCGCGACCGCGAAAGACATCGGGAGCGAGCAGGCGAGAGAGATAGACATAAAAGTAGTCGTAAGCATGATTGGTAGTATTTAATAATAAGAATTTTGATACGATCTTGTATTCTCTGGAAGTATGAATCGATTTTTTTCAATGTAGTACGTTCAAATTCTAAGCTACCATATATGCATTTTAGCAGATACTATTTCCGTTTCTATTTAAAATGATTTTATGAATGTGTCTGCCATCAATTTATTATACCTAAAATAATACATATATAATATAGAATATTATGTTGTTTGTACATAGTATATAATATCGTATGTAAGCTAAGTATGTGTGTATGTGTATAAATGTTAAAAATAATTAAAACTGAAACGTTTTCATTTTGCCACCCACTTGCTGAAGCTCAATTATTAATCATTCAAAGTCTACTTTTAATTTTAACTGACATAGTATTTTACCCATAGTCGATATCTTATTTTGTGAAAAAGTTGGTTTACTTCTGAGGAGAAGCTTTTAGTTTAGAAACTAATACAATTACTTTGGACATACAAGAAAATACACTAAATGACAATAAAAGCCTAGATATAAATATATAAAGTACCTGTGTCATTGCGAATCTATCACAAAGGTACTTTTGGTCTTAATTCCAAAAAAGTAAGATTACTTTTCAAAATTATGTTTTAATAGAACTCCTAGTACTGTGGTATATTTGTATTAAGCAGGATAGTAGATATAAGTTATTGTCATTATATTTTAGAAATAATTATTGAATTTTACAGAAACTAGTTGTATTATGTGAATAATTGCTCATACATCTGACATCGGAAATATTATTTAGAAAAGCTTTAGTCCATCATTTAGTTATTTCATGTTTTCGTGTGGCAATTTTAGTATCGTAAGTTCCAAAATTCTTGTACTTCCAAGAATAGTAAATTAATTCCTAATTGTAGCTGTCTAATTGTAAATGTCTATTTAATTAATGATAATTTTTTACGTACATTTGCAGAAGTGATTAGTCAAATAGCAGTTTCTATGAATTTTGTGACTTCATAATGTGAATTAATGTTGTCAATTGTCAAACTATTTTCACAACTTTTTTGTGCATTTTATTTTCCTTTGAAAACCAACAAGCGAGTAACAATAACTATTGACTAAAATTTTAGCAAAACACTAGATAAACATAGCTAATTCACACAGCTAGAGTGATGATGTGCTAAAATCATTTGAAGCCCTAAGTAGTTTTGTTGTAAAAAAGTAATTGAGCTACTTAGAGTGAAATGACGCAAACCAAATTGAATATTCAGTTAACTAAGGTACTTTTGTAGATATAAGTTTAGTTTATAATGTGAAATTCAGTTTTCTTTAAACAATATATAACATTATAATAGACTATATTATTTAGGAATATCCTTGATTAGAACATGAACACATCTCTGTGAATTGTAGTTAACATATTTCTAAACTATTTTTTTGTTTCGTATAAAATTTGAACGCGTTGCGTATGTTAAAAATCTCTGATAAAGCATACTATAAGAGAAGAGGTACGAAAAATAGTTATGTCCCAGTCGTATTATGGTATATATAGCTTGGTTATTATAATTTTCAGTACATTATATTTATCAGGCAACATCCATTGCTCATTAATCTTCACTTCAAAACAATCCAGAATCTCTTTCGTGCTTTACTATCAATAGGAAGTGTGGTGAGCCATTTCCTGAACGCCGTAATGAGAACAGACAGGACGACAATCGTCGCTCCAATGAAACTGAATTAAAAAATAATCCATTTTAATCATACACTTGTCTATCATATTATTCATATCTCTGCCTGCCATGCCATTATAGATAACAGTTCAAAACTAGATCATTCTGTTCTGCTTACCTATACATATCTGGATAGACACTGAGGAATACCAACTGCCATACAAATGAGAAAATAACATCACAGCAGCGAATAAGCGAAACAGGCCCCGCCTGAAACAAATTATCCATTATTTTTCATCATTTTACAGAAAATTGACATGTTTTTGCTGTTTACAAGTGAAATGCGTTTACCTGCTCAAATTTTAATGCGATTATGATAGAATATTGTCCAGCGAATGTAAGAACTGCTAATGTAACAGTCAAAAGTATATCCCGCTTGCCATTAGGAACTGTCATAACGCCTGACGGTACTGCTAAAATAGCACTTTCAAAAACTCCCCAAGCCCCTACATGAAAAAGTAGAATAGCAATTTATTTCAATTACTTCTATATTTAAGTATTTAAGATGATATGGTAAGATTTTATACCAAATGCCAACAGCATTAGTGCAAAATGTACTTGTCGGATTTTCCTCATTAGAATCATCACAGTTGAGGCACAGACCATGGATGCCAGTGCTAACGCGGTACCAATCTGAAAAATGACAAAAATAACAAAAATTATGTTTTAATTCCTGCTGCCATTAAAAATATGATCATAAAGAAGAAAATCAAGAAAAAACTTACCATTATGCCGGAATCCATACTGGAACTTCCAGTCAGGATCGGCGGACGGGCTATGACGACAACTCCTAGTGCGGTAAGTATTGCAAGCACAATGGATATGACACCACATTTCTCTTTTAGACAAAAATGTGCCAAAATTGTAACGAAAACCGGCCCACTGTATGAGATGACTGAAGAGTCCGCTACTGTTAAATATTTCAAACTGTAAAATCGGAAAATCACAGAAGTACAGCCGAGAAAACCGCGAAGCTAAAAAGAAAATGAAAAGTCATACATTTCTTAGCACAGTTCCATTTTATTAATTATTTAAGAAGATTTCCGTTTTCCATAAAGAAAACTATTGCAAAAAATGTAAATGGTGTACCATTAGTCCGATAAAATTTTTCAGTTTCTCAAATTCGGTGAGGGGCCATACTGTTTCGAAAATCGGCGTTTTCCTATATCCCTTATAGTATATCACAAAGGGAATGGACGGTGCGAAAATCCCTAAATATCTCCATACGCAAATACTAAACGGGTGATGACCGTATTCTCTCAGAACTTTAGCTAGGAGAACAGTGAGTGAGAAGAAGAAACTTGCTAAAAGTCCAAAAATGATACCCCCGTACTTCCTCCATCCTTTTTTCTGTGGTTGTGATTTATTTCTACGTCCTCCATTGACAAAGTGAGATATATCAGTATGTGTATGCCCGTTTCCATTGCCAATTTTCTCATCGTCGACAATCAGTCCGTATTTATCTGACAATTTAACTGTGACCTTATCCGGTTCTAGGAATTTATCCAAATAGTCAACATGTGGCTCTGAACAGGATTTTTCTCTATAATCCTCTTGCAGTAAAATACTGATGTTACTTTGGTTCGGAAGAGAGTTCGAATGATTCATTATACCAAATTGTTCTCTTTGGATTTATATCAAAGTGTGCGGGATTCTTATGTAAATATATCTCGTTTAAAACAAACTTTTAAGTTAACATCTTGTGCTTTAAATTCATTCTTCTGTATACACATGTAAATATTGTAAATGTAAACATACTATTATTATCTTTTCAGACTTGGATTGGATATTTCGATTTTGTCATCAGTAAAATCCTACTTATTTGTAAGTGGATTTGCATGATATCGCAGGAAAAAAGCCAAGAATGTTTTATTTACCAAGAATCACATAGTATATGTAGCTAGCAACGATAGATTCTCCAGATATCTCTGTGGTTTTCGCACAAGAATAAAGGAAGTTCTAAAGGATGTCAGGTTAAAACTGTTCAGAATTTGAAATTGATTTGCATTTTCCACTTACTTCCTGGTATTCAATGTGGTTTGACATTGACACTTCACTTGTAAAGCCGGTAAATATTATGTGCTATTTATAAGTAGACACTGCACTGGAGGAGAAAGAAAAGAGGCACGTTGATATTCTGCTAGAGGAACAATGCACATGAACGTATAAACATAAACACACACAAAACAGATGTAAGGTAATCAATTGCAAACAAGTTCCTAGTCTGTATAGCTCGAATAGTATCAGTTGTAGGTCTCCTCCTACGTTTTCTGTAGCTCTCTTTGGTTGACAAATAAATTGAGTGATCTGGTGTATTCGACCAGCACTAGTTGACTTTGTGTATTGAATGGTGGAAATAATCAAGTTTTAGTGAATGTCTGAACAGTACTGACATGATGATACTGTAGTTAAGTAACTTTTAGTGTGTCTGAACATGAGCAGTGTTGATTGTGAGTGTGTGTGTGTGTATAGATGCAATGGGTAATTGTGTTCTTGCAATTGCCAGGATGAAAGTGATCAACTTTTGTAGATATGTATGAAAAGAGTGTGTGTGTGTGTGCAAGAGTCATGTACGTGTTTTTGTGTACACACACTGACTATTTGTACTTGAACGCACTCAAGATCATTCTATTTGCTGCTGCATCTTTAGTAGAATGTGAATGTGAACCACACTTTCGTTGCATGCTCTTGTTCAACAATATTATATTATGTAAGCTGATCCTAAGCAGCCAGGAAAAATCAGTTGAATACTCATGCAGTATCATCGCTTGCCTTCTTTCTTTCTTTCTTATTACACACATCAACATCAACTAAAACTGTTTAGCTAATATTAAAAATCCCATTTCTTCACTATACACTGTGAATGTTCCATGTTTTTCCCATATACAAAAAACCAGATTTTATCTCTTTCTTGAATTCCTTCGATCTCTTCCTTGTGCCGAACAAACGTCAGAATTAATTCACACTGAACCCCAACTTGGGCTTATTATAGACCTTATTAATGCTACATATCCGCTCCCTACTCATTATGTCATTATTCAAAGAAAACAAGTAAAACAGCATAGATCCATACATCTTGTGTATAGCAAACTACTAATCATATCATTATTTTTTTAAAGTTGGTTTATTCTGGTTTTTCTAAAACTCTATACTCCTTTAAATTATAAATATTTCTATATGCTCAGTGTATAATAGTGTAGATAATGTTAAAACTTTTCTGTAAAAAAGAATGATGAGATCATTTTGCTCTCAGATAATATTGTCTATATAAAAACTAAAGAACTTTCAGGAGAGAGTTATAAATGTTATAATAGTGCAAATTATATATGTATTTATTTTCTCTGAAAAAAACTTTTGAACTTTTATCGTTTCACTATCCTATAAACTAGATAGTGAAGAAAGTTAGACTTTTACGAGGATTTTTAGCTCAGTTTTCCTCTCGGATATACTCCGTCCGTAGACATCTCTTAAGTTAAATATTACTATACTACGATTTCAAAACACTGTTATAATAGAGAATTATATATTTTTTTATTTGCTATTACGTGGAAAGAGAAAGAATTTTTTTTTGCCAAATGATATTTTGCCATATGTTATAATAGAAAATGGTTTTGAATGTAAACTAATGATAAGTTGACAAGAGAAGAGATAAGCTGAAATGGAAAGGACTAAATTCACAGATGTCTTTAGGTAGTGTGTGTGACTATATATATACTTATAAATAGTTATGCAGGAGTATATTTAACTACTTTAGCATTCCAGCGAGCAAGTCAACCTCTTTTTTCTTCATATGGAAATCAGAGTATTTTTCCTTTGTAGTAAAAACATGATGAGTTAGCAATAGCACAGCAAGTTTTTTGTCCAAGTTAACTATCATTAGAAAAGGGATGAACATCGGTATACACTTCTGTAAATTATATTACAAGAGCGGGTGATCAGATAATGGAATTAGTTAGCACTGAAAAGGTTGCTAATACATGTAGGTGAATCCTTATAAATGCAATTAACTAGTTTCTTCTTGTAAATTCATGCATAATGAATTGAGTTGCACTTAGAATTACAAAAAGAGGCATTCCTTTTTGTATTATATCTTGACTCTATTCTAGTGTTAATAATGTAGAATATATTTTGTAAAAGCTGTAAAAGAATCCTTCTTTTGAAAATAAAAAAGAAGGAGAGATTATTACTTGTGGTAATAGTATAAAGAGTGTCTTTAAGTAAAGAGAGATACTATTGTGTAACTAAAACCAAAGTCAATTCGTGCCAAGAAAGTGCAACACAAAAAAAGATATCTGTATATAGATATAAATAGTCAAAGAACATATATATATCTATGTAAATAAGTATTAGGAAGATCTATATCTATGTAAAGTAATAATAATGGTTAAAGAGATAAGGAGAGAGGTACCTAGATAATATTATTATAGTTGTAAAAGAAAAGTGCCCGCACATCACATGTGGTGTGATTTATTTTATTGAATTTCCATAATGTTAATTGCTTTTCTAGTCAAGTCACTCAAGTGTGCTAGGAAATAGATGTAAAAGGAGAGGCTAGAAGTATATAAAGAATATTTGTAGCTGTTGCAAAGAGAAAGATATTGCAATTATATTTAGTAGTAGTTAACTGCTCTTTTCTGAACATGTGATATTTTATGTGTGTGATGTACTAGGACTACCTACTCTGTAACCTTTTTATGATTTCACTACTCTAGTGGTTTAACCTTAGCTCTCCATCTTATTACTTAATGTTAGTTAGTTTTTTGCAGAGGAAAATCTGGCTTTGGTTGTGGGATTCAATGCAAAGGTTTATAGTTATTGAAATTCAATGGATTCAGTTGGTTGGGAGGATAGGATAGGAGCAAGGTCAACAGAAATCATTTTTGCATGCTCTCTCGATGTGTTTTACTATTCTGACTCCACTTTGCGATGCGATGCAGCACACCAACCAACCAACTCCTTATCTCCAAACTCATCACATCACCTCACTTACTCATTCTATCACACAATCCTATTCCTCTATCTATCTCTCTCTCTCTCTCTCTCTCTCTCGCTCTCTGCCAGAGAGCTAAAGCTAATACTAATGAGATGTGCATTTGGGACTGTAGTTTTTCACTTTGTAAATAGAATGACATTAAAGAGGAAAATAATTTGCATTAAATGATCCATCCTCCTCTCCTCATCAATCTGCAATTCAAATGCACTCTCTCCCTCTTCTTTTCATCTCCTATTAGTTGTAGCCATTTTACAATTTAGTGTAACGTAAATTACTAAAAGTTGTCCACAAAAAAAAAATTAAATAAAATCCACTAAAAACAAAAATCTCAATTACTATCAACATTATATAGCGTTTTTAAAAAATTCTAAAAAATGGGAGGCTCATTTTAGTAGTCATTCATATATATATTTAAATTTTCTGGCACTAGTACTAATTGCAAAAAAAAATTGAGAAACAACTTTTCGCTTGTATGCCACAACACAAAAAGTCTATGTACTTTATTATTTTTTAGTCTCACTGTCAGTTTTTAGCTTTCAACATTTATTTTGCAATTTTAAGTAACCACCTTTAAAGCCCAAAGCTTATATTACAATATTATTGACTTTTTAATTACACTTAATAATGACCTTCATTTAATTGTCCGAACATCTAAAAAGCAATCTTTATTGCTTCTTTCTGTGCAATAATAAAAACGCCTTCGTTTCTCACTAATAAAATGCCCACAATAATGTCTGACGTGAATTTTATCTGTTTTTTGCCTCCAATAAAATATATTCGCTAAACAGTAGTTTAAGTCGACTCTGCAGGGGATTGTTATTATGCTAATTATAAATAGTGTCTGTCCATTTACATCATGCCGAATGCCGAAGTTATGAGTCCTGTTACGAGTGTTTAAATATAGCACAGCACTTTATTTAACCGTAAACAATAATTTATGTCCTAATAATATGAGTTGCTTATATGTTGAAAATTTGGATGCAGCAGGCAGATGGCATAATGTTTTCCCACCGATGATGCTCTTCCTTTCTTTACTATAATATTATATCCCTATTTTTTATTACACTTTTTAAATGACATTTTTTACTTGAGAATGACAGGAGTTTATGGGATTTTTATGACAGTGTTATTCGCAAGGCTCTTTCAATTCGGGTTTTATTTTTCTCCTTATTATTAATTTTTATGGTTGTTGCGTTCTAGACAGATGCCGTTTTATTGACAGGCAATAAAAAAGCTGGCATTTACAAGAAAAATAAAAGGAGTCCGAAGAAAATAGAAGGTTATTATACTTGAAGCAAAAAATAGTTTTAAATTCAAAATGAGTCGTCATTTGTAAGAAAGATCCTTCTTGGTCTTGTAGCCAATATTTTCTTAGTCGCTTTTTAATCTTTCACAGCTTTTCTATATACTTATCTTTAAAGTACCTACGTCTCAAATCCTTAGAAAACAAAAATACACGAAGTTAACTCATGAAACAAAGTTGGGATTTTATCATATCAAAATAATTTATACTGCTATAAATAAATATGACAATTTTCAAGATCAATTTACCTGCACTACAGATAAAACAACAGAAAAATTAGCGATATTTTTTTTAGTACATTCTCTTTCATTCAGTTATATATATTTTCTTCATTTTATCATAAGATAAAGCTCTACCATGCTATACATTAATAAATTAACATTTTTATCATGTCCTCAGTCAGTCATGTTACAATTTGCACAGCTTATCTTAAAAAGTTATGCAAATGGAATATATTAATTTAATTTTTTCACAGAAGATTAGACAGATCACTCTTTAGCATGGTTCTTTGAAAAACCTACGACGTTAGCAATGCAAAAATCTTATTGAATATTCAGAGACGTCCGCAACAATAAAGAATGCTCAATGTCTCCAACTTTTCAAGAAGATGTACTTGCACATTGTACAATGACATGTTTTTAGTAATCAAGGGTGGATACACAATTTACCTAGGCAGGTCATACTACTTTTCTAATTGTCTTGGTAAAAATGTAAAGTGAACACACTGGTTTCCATTTTCTCATCCGAGATTATTTGCATGGATTAGTAGTTGTAACTTGTGTACTTACCGAGCTAAAGGTGAGATGAATCACTAATAATTATTGTTAGGTATCGAAACAAATGAAATAATGCAATCAGACATTTATTTCCTTCGGAAAATAAAGCAATTTGATTTTAGTGAGATAATTCCTAATTTATTACACTAAAACAAAAACACACAATTAACCAGAATAAAAAATGCAATGGAATATTTTCATAGTCTAAAGACTGCATTTAAAGAATGCTTATACATTTTATGATTTCCCTTTGGAATTTTCATTGAAATAATGAGATTTTTTTTCCACAGAGCTATGAAAATAATTTTTTGTCGCAAATAATGATTTTGTATTGCATTGGTTTGTTATATAATCCAGTAATCTTGTTTACTAATAGTTTCTCCGATGAAAATATGCCATGCAATGATACAAAGCAGTTGTGCGACACACAATTATGCAAATAATCATATATGACTCCATGGGTGAGCTGCAAAAAGAATAAATTGATCAAGACTTCATTGACTTCAGGGTCAGCCGGTCAACTACCAAGACGTTGACGTTTCCTTTTCATCATTAGTCCTGAGCATAGTGAGAAATGTAAACACATTAAAACTGTTTTT
>JAAAYG020020139.1:1748-16865 GCA_009936455.2 Tomocerus minor
GCTGTTATTTTCTTACAAAGTTTTCAAGAAACATTTGCCTTCAAAACTCAGATTGTATTTCTGCTACGACATGTTGACAAGAAGTAATCAAAAATATCCAACCTATATAAGTTTCGAAGAATTCCCAATTTGGTTTCTCCATGTCTGTTAAGATACATTTTAGTAGTTGCATTTCATGATATAAACCTCTAAATAGGTAATTTCTTTCTACAGCAGACACTTTTCAAAGAAAGCTAATAAACGTGCTTACAATTAGCTGAGAAAGTTAGCCCGAACTTTCAAGGATTTTGCAAACTGATGCATCATCAAAACTTTATCAATTACAGTTATAAATAGAAACAAAAGCTATCGCATCACAGTATTACTGTCGCTACCAAAAATGACTGCTCAGATATTTTATTGTGCCAAAATCACAAATCACATAGGTATTAATACACAACCAGTCTATAACCTGACAATTATAATAAGTTTCAGATCAAATCAGTACATTTACATTTACCACATTAAATACAATATCGTCGACAACAGCAAAATAGCCAAACAGAAAATAAATGCAATTTGTAATACGTAATATATTAGATTGTTTGTCAAACACTCATTCACCATCACAAAAGAAATACGTAGTGATGCCGCTACACCTACGCCTGGCTACTAAACACGTTATATGTATCTATATGAGTGGATAATCCACTTTAAACTTTAAACGAAATAATTATGTTTTGCAACCTCTTCACAGTTGTACTTGTATAGTAATGTATGTCATATTGAAAAGCAATTTAGGTACTTCTGCAGCAGCCAATGTACCAGGCGTATGTCTAGTTAACTACGCTCTATCTTATTTCAATGTCTTTGTAATACTAGACACCTATTTATTATCTCCTCCTTCTCATTCAAGTAAAAACATAGATCTACAATTTCATTTACTTATTAATAGTTCACGTGAAGGTCACATTTCGTTCTTACGTAATATTATAAGTTAGTTAAGTATCTCCATAGTATGATTCATGCCCTTTGAAATGTTACTTAAAAGAAATGTTTCCGATATTGGATTAGATATTATTATTCCCGTAGAACAGACGTTCTACTTACTCACTCCACATTGTACGTTAAATCTTGTGCAGACAGACAAAAGATAGGCTTAATTACCGAGGCACAGACTAGTAATATCATAATTACGCTTACATAACGGTTTTGTCGCTTTTGACAGCGTTCAAAGGCATATCTCACCTGCAGTCACTGTTAATAGAAACAAATGATTCCAAAATATTTTGCTACATTAACATGGAACAATAATAACTAACTTACAAGTACAGATACCGTCGGTGTTATTGAGATATTGAAACAAAATGATAACGTTTTGATGTTCTTGATATTTGCCGATGAGGATGTCTCAATATATGCAACAAACATTTCCTGATCTCTTCAAGTGCGTTGAGTCCCATTTACAAAAATACGCTGAAAATATTATTTCAACTTGGAAAATTGGAAGTGCAATGTAAAACAAATACTTTAATAGAAAATATGGATAGAGTGGTATTTGTTACGTAACAAATAAAGGATTGAAGAAAATAGAAAATATTTTGTGGTCAATGTCGATTGTAATTCTGAAAACAAAAATAACAAGGTCTAAAGCTCTAAACATCAGTTGCAACAGAGAGTGAGTCATTTAAACAAAGGACGAATGCACTCTTGAAAGGACCTCGGGTAGAATTAGGGTACAAATGAGAAATGTAAATAGCAGTTTTGTATATGACTGTTTTCATCATACTTCTAAAGATTCAGTACAAATTCAACTGTCTAAAAGATATTGTAAGTTTAAAAATATTTTGTGCTTGTGGAATGGCATTGCATATAGCAGGCTATGAAAATTATAGGAATTCAAATGAAAGCGTCAGGTTTATCTAGTTATTTCAAGATTGGTTATAGTGGAATTGAGATTCTGTAGCCTTGGAATGATAAATATAATATATTCACTTCCCATATTGGGTATTCTCTACCTATATATCTATCACTATATTTACCGTAAATTACGAATTAGCATGCAGTTTTCATTGTTGTGCTCTAAACATAAACATAGAATGATGTAAGCTTCAAGAATAAACCATAAAATAAAGTACAACGTACTGTATTGTGAGCGAGTAAATCTCTGCGTAGGAGTGGTAGAAAATATTACATATTCCACGTAGAATCAGAGAATCGCGGATCAGGATTTTCGAGCCCATAAATGATTTATGAGGACTCATTATTATTATATTGTTATACAGTGTTACCTCAAATAGAGCTAAAGTAAATAGCGACCAACAATGCAGCTGCAAATTGTAAAGAAACCCATGAATTTCAGATAATTGGTAATTTGAACAAGAATTGTGTAGTATTGTCATCTCATCAATCATACATACATTCGTACTTACATGATACCATTCGCTAATGTACAGAAGAGAAAAAAAATAATGTTTCGCTTGGAAAATCAGAGGTTAGCAAAAATCACACTAGTATCGGTTCAAAATAACTATAATGAAAAATAGTCAATTAAAATGGGAATAATTAGTAATTGTTGTGTGTGATATGGAGTAGACTAGAAAGAACGATACATAACATACATCAGAGCAGAACACATTAATATGTAGATAGTAGGGCAGAACGAATAGGATATTGTCGACCACAATAAATTGTGAGGCTGATAAGATTTGAAAACAGTTCTAACATAACGCACTAATTAAATAATATTATTAGTAAATGTACTTTTGTAGACAGGCTCTCCTTAGTATTTAACGCACCTGTTAACGCCGTGTTTAGCTAACCCAATTGTTGGTGAACACTGGGCAGCTCTAATGTCAAATTATTCTTATATGCGCTAGCCTTTTTAGCTCTCGACGAGCGTATGATTTGACAAACCATAGCTTTACAGTCGTGACAAACCACCATCAGCACACCTTTCAGTCTCTCAGTCTTATCATCCTCTTTCCCTCTGCCAAAGTTCTTTCTGCAAATACAACACAACACAAGAAGAGCATTAGTACTATTCATTCAATTCACTGATTCATTGCATGTATTAGTTATAATGTATTACTACATGTATTACGTGGAGTGAAGTAGATAACATTTCCCTGCATTCTTCACATAATAATGAATCAGTAGGTAAACATGTAGGTCGTAAATTTTTATTTACTCTCGAGCTTAAGCAAATAATAATGATAGAATAGTTACCGTTTGAAGGCCATGAGACCAAGGGATATTGAGGTGACTGTCGGTAAGCTGTATGGTCCACTATTGTGGTCAGGTGAGAATCTATCGCGTTCCTCTGCCTCCAAAAGACCAGGAGATATTGACCTTTGTCCACTGTCAGAGTCCGTTCCCATTGATTTTCTTGAAATAGACATATTTGGAGAAGTGGGTGCGCTGCCCACGCTGTTTTTCCGTCCACCTGCCATTTTGGTTGGAGTGAGACTCTCTGTCCTCGGCGTCGGTGTTTTCGAACCCCCAGAGAATTCCTTCTCTTCCTCCCTCGGAGAGATTGTCGGACTCAACGTCGAGACGGGTACTTTGGCAAAATGCTCTGTAGGTATTCTCATCTGCCAAAGTCAGAGCAAAAAAATTAATTGCAAAGGATGGTTGAGAGAAACCGCATCGGTTTCACATCCATTAAATCAAGATCACGGAGGGCTGGCTGAGCACAAACACGAGTTTTGCTAAATTCTAATGGTATTATTGAGCGAGAACAATACTATATAACATACTTTTGAGCAACATTTGGCACAGACAGTTCGCTTGCATAGTTTACAACAGCTCCCCCAAGGGCCAAAAAGACTGAATCGTGTCTTCAGACAAAGGAAGCACACCTATAAAATAACAATACAAATAAGTGACTCTATTAATACAATCACCCTTCAATTCCAAACTTCATTACCCAAAATAGGCTTTTCTTTGTTGTCCTAAAATAATCAGTCATGTACGCTACTACTACCAAAAACCTCTTCTTCCCATTACAACAACAGTAGAGCTTAAATTAAACGCGTAGGTCATTGCTCTCCTTTACCTTCTTCCGTCGTCTCACTCTCCTCCATTACAAACTCAATTCAGATACAATTTATTTCACAATGAACAGACTTTGCAGATTCTCAGGAAAAGAATGGGATAAGGAATTATGTATCTCATAAAAAATGGATTACCAGACAAGTCAAACTGCGGACTATAATGCTACGATAAATTAAATCCTTTTTGTTCCATTTCACATCAATCAAAACTAAAATCACCTCGGAATTTTAAGGAGTCTCTCTCTTTCTACTTCTGCTACTATGTACTACCTGTAGAACGCTTTAATAGCAACTCACTAAACCTATTAGAACTAGTAGTGGTGAGATGATGGTAGTGAAAAAGGCTTTCATTTCATCCGCTAACATCTACTGTGACCAAAGAAAATATAATAAATAATAATTACACTCTTTTTCATCTGACTTAACTGCAAAAATAATGTTTAGGCTATGCACTACATCCTCTTTCCTATATAAGCCAAGTGCAAACTAAGCCCGAAGAAGAATTCTTTTCACAATTACTACAAATACTACTACATATACTTACTTCTTCACTATACCTATACACATCATTGTTTACTTTCATTCTATCCTTCCATCTTTATCTCCCTAGTCAATTACCTACAATGCAATTACAACTGCACGTTATTTAAAACGTACGTTCAGCATGAACATATTATAGCCAACGTAGCTAAATAGCCTTGCATCTATTCTAATTCTAATATTGATTGGTTGATTTAATGCCTAAAACATAAATACCAGTCGTGACTTTTTTCAAGATTGCTAACTTTGTCCATAATAGAAGAGTCGTAGTCGTCATTAGGTTATTTACTTTTTTTCACTCTGTTTAATAGTACAAGTATTAAACACACCTTGTTTGCTACTTTAAGCACACCTAGATATCATTGAATCAACACTAGGACAAATAGATTGCGAAATGAGCTAAGTACTAGAACGTGGCCCAGCAAACATTACAAATCCAATAATATGAGATTCGTTTAACATCTGTATGCTTTAACAGAACCTGCGTCCCATTTACTAATTATGGAAGGTAGATGATGTGGGTAGCAAAAGTGCTCTGTCTTTGAGCACATGTAGATGTAAACTTTTGTAGGCAGACATTTGATCACGTTATTGCGGAGACTGAGCCTTGTATAGCGTACAGAGAGCAGAGTATTAATATTTAGTATGGACTATGGACATTGATGTTTTTAGATGGTGGGCACATTATGATGAGTGCCTATTCCGTTGGCCTGCATGGCTTGGCCTACAACAATGTTGACTCGATATCACCTTGACCAAACCCAAGCCAACTTAGCAGTGCACTGATTATATCCGCCTAGATATATCAGAATGGTCAAAAAGGAGTCTCGCCTCTTGTAAATCATAAAACTACCTGCTCATATCTACCAAACATGCATATTATATTCCTACGTTAACTTTCCTGCCTAAATAAATACATTATGAGTGGTAACGGTATGCGTTTCGTTGTCGATGACTCACATTTCCATTCTGTCCATAAATTGTTGTATAAAGTCAACAGCGTAGTGAGGATTTAGGATTACAAGTAAAGTGTGAGAGTGCGAGAAGCTGCTAACTCTTTTATCATAACATTTTAATTGTAATTGGTCACATTTGCTAAGTACTAAACAATAAGCGAGAAACTATCAACCAAGTTGGTAAAATGAGAACAAAACAAAAACAAAGAGAAAATTGTTATATGTTAAATGCTAATTTATGCGAACTTACAGAGTTACAAATGGGAGTGAGCATGTGAGTCTTATCAACGGATCATCAGAACACACACACAAAGTTAAATGTCTTCATTTCATAGAGAGTCATCATTATATGGATCTTACCTTTCCCTTTTCCACATCTTCTTTTAGACTGCAATCAACAGGGAGACCCTCCAACTCGGCTTTGGTTAAAACATTACGAATATGTACAACTTCTTCTAAATTAAGTGACAGACACTCAATGGCCGTTTGCCAATGATTCGACTGGAAGAATTCTTCTTGTAGGGAACTTTTAGAGACAGAATGAGGAAGTTTCGCCTTTCGACGATGAAGAATCGGGGAGACGCTCGGACCATTTAGAGAGCTGAAGACATTTTTTGAATTTGTATACTCAAATGGAAAAGTTATAAGTGTCGACCCGTGTTCATCTCGTACTGTAGGATTACATATGGAGTGCCGTCGACGTAGATCCACTCCAGTCGTCTCTCCATTTTCAAATTTCGGCTCTGCAAAAAATAGTCATAAAAACTCTCGTAATGTTCATCTAGTAGCTCGCTGAATTATAAACACTATAAAACTGCAACCATATCCCGAACCCAAAAAAACAAACGCTAAATATGCATTCTCCGGAAAATTGCGCAGTGCACAAAATTGCAGAGAGAAACATTAAACCGAGCATAGCATCGTTTCAACCGTTTACAATAGATAGGTATGCCTTTTTATTTTATGATAGCCATTTACTGTGCACCACACTACAAAGTCTAAAAGAGAGCATACCATTAGGCTTTTTCCATGGGGAGACGGGTGTTGACTGAGTTCCTTCGGGACAAATGTGTCCATAAAAGCAAGTTCCATTTCCCTTGGGCGAGTCCTCTAAATAGTCGTCATCATCATCATCATCCTACAAAAAGAACAACGTTTTTTATTCGATCCTTCAAATAAAGATGGTTGCGAAATCCATCTGCATGCTCTGCTTTCATTATTTAGCTAACTAACCCACGTTTAAATCGACAAGACGTATGCATTGAGTGTGAAGCATAACATGTGAAGCTGAGTCATCCACTCTGCAACACACAATGTAAAATTCTAATTTCTACATACATAATACTTAATCCCCACACGACACACGGATACCTATAAATTAAATAATTTTCTTCAGGCAAAAACAGGATCAAAACTACTACGCAATATCTTTAGCTTTGCGAAATAATTCATCAACTTCGCATGATGGAGATTAACATCCGTTTTCGTACATAATGCCTATTTCAATAAATCCTGACAAGATAAACCATTATTTATTAGAATACTGCCACTAGTCATCATTTTCATAAATCAGATCACAACCCAGAATAACTCAGGGCACTATTACAGAGAAGGGAATTTGATATCATTTGTCCTCTCCTTCAATAATATAACCAAATCTACTCGTCGTCAACGAACATTCATTATAATATGATAGGCTTTGACAGGAGCAACCAAAGCTCAAACCAAGTAGCGTATAATATTACAATTTTTACTTTCGTGGTACTCTTGCAAAAAAAAATGTTGAGACATGCATGAACATTGTATCGTACAGAGAGTTGGTTGCGATTTCCTTTCGATACCGAAGCGAGGTTAAAAATTTAAGTCTGAAAAAATGTCTCTACCTTTCACACATTATTATCAGATAAATAGTTGAATCAAAGTAATTTTAAAGTTCATGCAGTGCATGCATGAATTAATATGCATTGCGACTCATGCATAAAAACTTTTTCATTTGCTCTTTGGGTCCCACATTACATTAACAACTCGCCAATAAATCAAAGAATTGGAATTGGACCACGTCATTATCACAAGATGGACTATTTTGCAGCATTAACTTAGCGTGTGGTCTCCCCTTGTCTTAAGCCATGTGTATGTGTGAGTCTGTGAGTGTGTGCATGTTGCTGTTTTGTCATGTTTCAGATAGAGAGACTCACTCCTCGACTCACTTAACTCCTTTGAAAGAACATATCGTTTATTATTATCTTTACTTTAGTGAGACTAGATTAGACAGTAGTGGACGTATGGACGCGACAGACAGAATGCAAAGAAAAGAAGGAAGAGTTTCCTTGAGCACACAATGACCTTCAATGGAGCAATGCATCAAATACTTTTGCTCCTTCTATCTTGGCTTCTCCAAACACCACCACCAACTACCACCATAAGAATACTTTATAGAGCACAATACACGCTCAACTCAAGATATTTATTACATATTATCTAGTTGTCTCTATTATAGGGAAGAGTGGATAGGAGGACTACATGATAATAAACTCGACTTGTTCTTGTTCTCCGCTAAAGACACATTCTTATATCAACGAAAGCGTATACTATACGTGTGTTCAGTACCAGTGTACCCAGTCTTACCACCTATTAAATTACATTAGTACAAGATTACGACATATCTATTATATTCAGTCCAACTCCAACACACAACAACCACCTAACTAACTAACTAACTAAATAATATCCACTACCAACTCAACTAGAAGAGAAGGAGTAACTTATTGATGAAAGTAAAAGTTACAATGCTTTATGACGTCGACTAAATAGGTATGTAGTAGCCAAGTCAGGTAACAAGAATGTAAAATGCAAATAACTTTTGCTTCGATCCAGAATTATAATGAGATCTCAACTCAACTGCTCTATATTATACACACAAGACAACAATGCAGTAAGATTTGAAGAGGAGTAAACATTACTTTACGCAAGGCGATAACTATAACCATCACTATTAGCATATTACGTTATATAGCAATATCAAACAACAATTACATATTGGTAATAATAATGAAATAGAAGCAAGCAGAGTCTCCTTCTCGTCTTGTTTTTCTGTTGTCCCTGTCCTTCCTCCTACTGTCAATAGTTGACAGAGCCAGTGTCAGTCACTCAAAAACCCATGCTCCTTCAGTGAAAAATAAATCGCTGCAAACCTGTATTGTGTTTTTCCGTTCCCTTCATTAAATCAACTATTTAGCTACATAACAACATCATATAACTTTTAAATAGGCTCTTCATGCCTAACAATACCATACCTTGGTGCTTCATTCTTCACCTAAACTATGTACAAAATACAGTCAGAGTTTATATATCATTAAATAAGTAGGCAGCTTCAAACTAGGAGGTATCTTAAATCTACCGGTTTCACTAACTTCTAATTGTATCGACATTTTTATAATAGCATTCACTGCATATCATATTACATTGCATATTGCATGATCAGCATAAACTGCTGTTTGTTTCCTTTGCTCCGTTTGCGTTCAAGGCTTTCTAGGCTCCACTGCTTTTAATATAACATCATTATCATCTTTATTTCTATTACATTAACACGTCTCAGTCCCACAACCTGAATTATTTTTGACCATCATCGACATTCATCGATTCTTGAATCATTCGTGTCTTTCTTCCTTTATTAATGCATTTACTTTACTAAAATATCTAGCTATTAAATTATCAATGAGTCAAACGATAGACCGAGCTTTCAAGGCTATCTTCTCATGATTATATAGCGATCAATCTATTATTATATGGATCGCAAGTGATGATACAACTTTAAAATACCTAACCTATTGTGTATTTCTATTGCTTTCGTATATAAATAGTCTGTAGGCAGTAGGCAACATCATAAAACGTGTGCATGATATTATACGAAACGTTAGATATTTAAAGATAGCGTAGAAAACTTTGAAGCAGCAGTAGAAACGTCGCTAATTTAGATATTCTTGCTCCTTGAAGCAACTTTCCATTCTTAATAAATAATATAATGAATACCAAAATAGACATATGATTACTTGTATCAGGAATTGATAAGCATAGCAATTATTTAGCTCTTTTAAAAATCAGTTCATTTAAACCTTTCAAAGTTTTGTGAAAAATTCTAGGGCACATACGTCATAAGCAAAGATCTTTTTCTTTATCGAGCATTAAATATATAATAAAGGAATTGCGGCATCACAGAATCGTAATAAAAAACAAAATACTTATCCATACGCATAACCACATTACATTACACTTTTATTAAAATAAAATAAACAGTTTACCCAAACACCAAACTTTGTCAGTGCAGTGTATGACTTCTCCTTTATGATTTCAAGTTTTACATGCATTTAGAAAATTGTTTTTTGCTTTGGGGCTAAATTTCTATTTGATGCAAACAATTGGTCAATCTATAATCTACATATCTCACGTGAAAATGCTGAAATACTGTTAAGAATCATAGTCAACTTTATTGCATTAGAATTAAAAAATACTAATGGAAAGAATTGTCTAATGATAATGATATAAAACGAAAATCTTTTGCACAATAAATTGTTCATTCTCAATATTCTCATGTATACATACGGACCATTATCAATCAAGAGATGTAACAAAGATTTTTATTTAAAAAAAAAGAGAGGAGTAAATATCTACAGTACAATTTGTTTCACAGCAAAATACAATTACTGATCTTGCGATAGTTCATTATGTTAAAAAAATTAGATCTTCAATTAGATGTAATATTAAAGCATTGGTTATGGTAACAGATCCAGAGAGAAAAAAAGATCCACCAGGTTGTGAATGTACGTAATAAGCAATAGCCCTCTTCATTAATCCATTCTCCAACATGGGGTAACTATTCATACTACAAGTAAATCAGTGAAGTGAAGTAAGTCAGTGAGTGTATATAGATTTGACGAGAGATATTTTTATTCATACGCTATGGACAGAAGGTGCCATTTGCATTTGTAAGCTCTTTACTTTGACGTTTTCTTTTAGAGAGGACGCTGATTAATTGGTAAGAAGCCTATTCTAGCTGACGGTTCTGTTGTGATGAGCATTATCAGGAGTCAAAACGAAAGAAAGTAGATTGATATATGTATACATTATTACAACATAATAAACTAATAAGCTGATAACGTGGCATGGTAGGGACGCGGGGGATTTCTCAGAACAATCAATGAATATAAGACAAGTGAATTGTAATTTAGGTAACTTACTTTGGTATCTAAACTGTAGAGAAGATCGAAGTCAGCTTTAATGAGTCGTCTCTGAGGTTGCTCCGATTGTGTGTTGTTTGCCGCAAGGCTACTGCTGGTAGTCGCGTTCGGACACGATGACTTGTTATTATTGACACTGTTGATCTCGGTCATGTCACTTGAGCTAATGCGCCTTCCTCGACTTCGAACTGAATCTGCAAGTAAGCCAATCAAAATGTAATTACCTACATTCACTATGCAAATCCATTCATGAATATCACATCATCTCTGATTCTCTACAGTCCATTAAATCTTTTCTGTTGCGTTAACATTTTAACATCAACATTATCAATGCGAACACGAACACATTCTTGTAATATTCATTATTCAATTTATAAACTAAACTTAGCATCAACGCAGTAAGAGAATGTCTGTGTGTACATTTAATGTTAAAAAGAGAAGTGTGTCTTGACTTGTGCAAATATACCTACATACTTCATACATACATACATACACAGAATTTACATTTAAATATATATACAGATAGTAATATCCCAATGACGTTGTCAAATACATAATAGAAACATTCACCATTCATACAAGGGACTATCATATTTATCTTGAGGAATTAATCTACATACCGAATACCTACAGCATACCTATATTAGGAAATAGTACAGCAATACACGTTCAACTATGACAATGATGATACCGTTTCAATTCAAAGATGTGGTGCCTTTAAAATACCTGATTTCCTTTTTTGTCTCTCGACAAACTTCTTTGCTACGCTCATATTCAACGTCTCCCTCCCTCCCCATCCACAGTTTACTAACAAAGCAGAACTTTGCAATTTCCATTGCATGTCATTTTTAAGAGCTTACGTACAATTATTTGAAAGGTACTTATCACTCAGTAGAAAATATAGAACAACTAGGTACATTTTTCATTCATTCAACAACCATTCTTGACGATCTTCTTGTTAATGTTACAGAAAAAACTATCATGATGATTATTATTGATATTCTACTTAGAGGAATAGTTTACTGATTGTAATTTGTAAATAATAATTTACCTAATTGTCATGTCAAGTAATTCATGTAAACGTAATATTGCAGTGCAAATTTTCCAAACTATATCAAATGTAACGTAGTCACTAAAATTATATTGGGTGCAGTACTTTAAATGCTCCTAAACAATAGAGCATCACATATGTAATCAAATATTATTACTTCATCCTTGAATCAAACACTACACTTTGTTAAATAACATTTTCATATCACAGACTACACGTTAAAAGTATTTAGTGGATAAGTAAGGTTGCTCTAGTCCTACACAAAAAAAAATCTCAATTACCGTTTGTAATTTATGTAAGAACACAAACGTAATAAAATGCAATTCTCCCAGCAAATGAATGCAGACAGACACAAAAATCTAAGAAATGAGTACACTAATACCTAATAAACTCTGTATAATTACTATTTTCGCAAAGTTAGAATTGTACCGTTATCATGCGACTCAATATTGGCAATAAACATTAAACATACTCGAATGGAAGTAAAATACAATCAAAAAGTCTCGTGAGATCAATTTCACACTACAGACTAGAGCATCATATTCATTTACCTGCACCTACTTTTAATAAATTCCCTCATTAAAGTCGTTAAGTAGTACAGCCAAATGTACAGAGTGTCCATATCAGTCAATCTGATCATCCGATGAGATCAAATACTTCATTACGCTCATCCCATCATTGACTTAATGAACCTTATCTAAAGCGGTACTTATATCAATCTTTGCTTTACAGCTCACGTACTAAATTGAGATTTGCTAAACTGAAACGTCTAACTTACTGCACAAACTCCAATAAAAAACATAAAACACTAATAACAACTAGATTGAACAGTAGCTAAACTATCAATACAAAATAAAGAGACAAGTAAACTAAACAACCTAAAAGACAGGTAGTCAAAAAATAAGGAAACAGATTGATAGCATATAACCATAAACCAGAAAATACACACAATATTATTACTACATGAAACATTACACGTCTGACTATTATAGTAAAGCATTAGACTGCAAAATAAGTGTTTAAACCTAAGTAAAATGACATTTTATCTTAGTAAAACTCTATGGTTTGTTGTTATTATGATGCTTAAGTGTTAAGTTGCAATAATAAAGCTGACTGGTTAACCGAGCAGTGAGCAAGAATATTAAGAAGATGACCGCAGAAAAACAGGAGACAGACACAAAACCTTGACTATAATAAAATACCTACATAAAAACATACGCTGCATAACACAAGAATGCAGAGCAAAGAGCTATTCTACCTTGTAGTTCAGTCATCTGTCTGTACTGCACATTACATTGGACTTGTACACTACTCTACTAACTACACCTCCGCTATTCATCATCCTCAACATACTGACATGTCCAAATCTCATACAAATTCAGAATTTTATTATTAGGCACACAGAACAAAGTACAGTATTACCTTAGTTGATATAAGTAATACAAGGTAGGCAGCTGCTATATAGCTAACATAATTCAGCAAAAAAAAATGTTGAAGCTCACTCACTCACTACCTAAATCATAAAACCTGAATCAAATCATACAACGTCAAGTATTTCACTTATTTCACTGCATTGCATTACTTGCTTCAACTTGCTGCGCCTCTTTGTATCGTCTCTCAAAAAGTGAATTCTTTTGAGTACGTATAGCAAAAGCAAAGCTGGCAAGAGCGTATGACAAAATTCTTGTGTAGACAGTGCAGAGTATAATTGCAAATTGCAACTCTATGCAAATGTGGTGATGGTCGTCGCTCTTCTGGCTGCCTTTTGATTGTGCATAACATTAAGATGTGAGTATGTGAGTGAATTCCCATGCGAGAAAGTGAAAGCGAATTTTTCTAATTCTAATCCTTGCAAATCTAAACCCCCAATAATTGACAAGAGACTTATCGCTAGTTGACTTGCCTATCTATGAAAATTATTAATGTGTACTATAATCGCGAATAGTGTATATATACATTTCTACATCTCATATCAACTGATTATAATATTGACGTCTTTTCTATAAGAACCTCCCAAAATGATATTAATACTTATACATGCACAGTTTAATTGAATACATTTGAAGATTTTCCTAAATTGCTACACCCTTCTTCAGCAACGTTAACTAAAACAGCAACTTTTCATTTCGTTGTCCTACAACATCTATAAAGTACAACTTATAATTCCTATAACAATCACTGTTGGAAGTTACATCCTTATAACTGCAACCGCTATGACTTTAACGCAAACTAATTTACTGCCTTTTGTACCAATACAAGAGACATGTTCAACTTTTGCACACTACGCACTACGCTGAACATGCAGCCTTTCAAAAACTTGCGTTATTAAATGTGTGATTGACTGACAACTTAAAGCCCCTATTTTCCGACCGCAACACCAACGCTCACCCTACTCATTATACATTAATGACACACTCATATTAAAAAATAATTGTTGAAATCACTTTACAACTGAATCAAGATCTATCAATTACTTCTTACTTCCTAGAAGTAAGTAACCTATTTGTGGTCCATGTCATTTTCATTTTTCTTCTTTAAAAAAAATGCTCATACATATTATGCACATAACTGTAAAGCTTCAAAATTGAGATAACTGTATAATTAATACGCATAAATAGGAAGAGATGAGATATGAAGAAATGTCATACTCAAACGAACGAGATGGGTAATATATTATTATAATATCTCTACTTGCTAGACGTATCTGTAGAACGTCATAATAAAAAACAATAAAAAATGATTTACAGACTGTATATAGATGCACACAGATAGTCGAACTGAAATAATACAGCAAAACTATATCACTTAGTAATGTTAAGTGAATGAATCTATTGTGCTAATACAATTAGACGAAGAACATGGAAGTGAACGGCAGCAATGAGTAAAACATAGGGCACTCAATTTCGCACACAATCAATAACACAAAACAGCACTTAATGTAGGAATATGATGGATACCTTCTTCTTTTAGGCATACACTGCAGCGCACTCCATTTTAGTAATTTGGTTTAAATGGAGAGAGACAGGAGAGAGAGAGAGAGCGTGTGTAATTTAAATAACTTTGATTTTTATGTCAAAATCTGGCAAGCAGTAATTAAAGATCGCTTCTGATGATGATGGCGTGGTGGCACATAACACAATATTGGTTATCGACTCAATTACTCGCTCTTACTAGAATGTAATTCGACCTCATCTTATCTATCACTCTTTACTATTACCACATTTCAAATCATCATAGATAGTTGATAATATTGGCAAAAATACTACTAATTATTGCATTCAATTGAAACAACATACGATTGC